>JANRGW010051093.1:0-15619 GCA_024733675.1 Psilopsiagon aymara | reverse complement strand
GGATCACCTCCTTCGACCTGCTGGTCACGCTCCTTTTGATGCAGCCCAGGATATGGTTGGCTTTCTGGGCTGCAAGCACACACTGCCTGCTCATGTTAAGTTTCTCATCAACCAACACCCCCAAGTCCTTCTCCACAGGACTGCTCTGAATCCCTTCTCTGCCCAGCCTGTAGCTGTAACTGAGATTGCTCTGACCCACATGTAGGACCTTTCACTTGGCTTGGCTAAACTTCATGAGATTGGCATCAGCCCACCTCACAAGCATGTCAAGGTCCCTCTGGATGGCATTCCTTCCCTCCAGCCATTATTCCTTCTCACCAGCCATTTCTTAACCTTTATTTAGAGGTTTTGACTAGAAAAAGAAAGATTACTTTTCTAGAAAGGCAGATTTTTTCTGATTTGGCAGACGTTTTCTGGGATTCGTCTTTACTTAATTGAAATTTTATCAGTTGCTTTATTTCTTTGTAAATTACAGGTTCATATCAATCTTTTCAAGTTGGTAAATGACACGGGTCTTCTGTTAGTTTGGTTGTAAATGCCCTGAATCAAAGCCTGTGCTAATAGGAGCTTGACAATATCCCTGGCATGAAAAATACATTGAGAGCTTCCTGGCTGATCCTTTAATATATACAACCATCATTATTTGTTCACCTTCTTCTGGGATCAGAATTTATTAGTCAAAAGTACAAAACCCAAGCAAATCAAAACAAGAAAATAACAGATGAAGGCTGCATTTCCTTAAAACTGCCTATTTTCTTCTGGGTCATAAGGAATTAGTTTTTTTGTGGTGCTGCAGAGGTTTCTGGATACTGGAGCATTGCTGGTAACCTGTGTCTAACATCTGCTCCACATTCAGCAATAGTAAATGAAATGTGTTGCAATAACTGAAATATTAGAAGACTGTGAAGTCTTGTGGGCATAAAATTAGTTTCTTTGGTTTATTTGTGCTTCATTTTTTGCCTGCTGATTGCCTAACATACACTGGAGTTATAAAAATGATGCTCTGAATGATGATAATGATGCAACTAAATAGTTTTCTTCAATCCAAGTTTAAAGGTATATCCTTACATAGCAGTACCCTGTGCTGAATGGTGTACTGGCTCACCAGTAGGTGAGGTATTTCTGTACAGTGAGAGTTTGTTGTAGTTAAGCAATTATTTTAATTGAGTATTTGCATCAGAAATAGCTTGGCCAGCAGAAGCAGGGACTGTCCCCTGTACTCAGCACTGGTAAGGCCACACTTCATACTGCATTCAGTTCTGGGTCCCTCTCTCCAAGAGGGACATTGAGGTGCTGGAGCATGACCAGAGAGGTGCAATAAAGCTGGTAAAGGGTCTGGGGGACAAGCCTGATGAAGAACAGCTGAGGGAACTGGGTTTGTTTAGTCTGGAGAAGAGAAGGCTCAGGAGTACCTTATCACTCCCTACAATTACCTGAAAGGAGGCTGTAGTGAAGTGAGGGTTGGTCTCTTCTCTTAAGGGGCAATAGGACAACAGGAAATGGCCTCAAGTTGCACCAGGGGAGGTTTAGATTGGATATTAGGAAAACTTTCTTCACCAATAGAGTTGTCAAGCACTGGAACAGGCTGCCCAGGGAAGCGGTGGAGTGACCATCCCTGTAGGTACTTAAAAAACATGTAGATGTGGTACTTTAGTGGTGGACTTGGAAGTGCTGGGCTAATGGTTGGAGCTGATGTTCTTAAAGATCTTTTCAACCTAAAGCTTCTATGATTCTGACTGTGTGATGTAGGAGAAATCATAGAAAATTAACATTCTTCTAAAACTGAAGTAATTTATTTCTTAAGGATAAATCCCTAAGACCTCACCTGCCAGATGTACACACACTGCTTTATTCTACTGTATTGCAAAAAAAGACTCAATTCGAATTTTTAGAGGGATTATTGAAACTTTGGCTAATGACATCAAAATTTCCCTACATTTGATCGAAGTGTGAATCATCTTGTCTAATGATCTGCCTGGCAACTGGAGAGTACTGTATGTACCACCAGACTAAGGTGACAAACAAGTGACTCTACATCCAAAATAGCATTTGAATTCACATTCACATCTAAAACAACAGTTTCCCCTCAGTAGGAGACAAAGGAAGTAGGGTAGGGATACAGCAAAAGCAGTAGAAATTTATCCAGATTTTAAGTTTTTCATCTCCTATTATTCTTGTCACATTTCAAAAGTGTTTAATAACTTGCTACTGGAATTCCTAAAACTTTCAAAAAATGTTATTGCAACCTTATGATTCTTTCTTGGAATGTTTCTTGGTATAATTTATTACAGTTACAAAAAATGACTATAATTCTCTGTCAGTTTAGGGACAGAGAGATGGAATGAATGATATGAATTTTTCATGATATGTTTTAGTGGAAACTGAAACCTAATAATATCTGTATTTAATCCTACAATTTCTTATTTTGCAGTTTTGACCTATTTGCCACACACTACTTCTGAAAAGTAGTCTTTCTAGGGACAACCTCCATGATGTGCTACTGATAATTAGATGATACTGCTATTTTCCATGTTTTGTGCAATATATCCATTTTACACTAGAAGGCCTTATATTCCTGGACCTGGCCATTCACACTGTGAAGGAATATATAGGATAAGGAATATATTGCTCCTAAAGTGGTTGGATATATTTAAGGATTCCTTTGAGCAACCTGGTTTAGTGCGAGGTGCCCCTGCCCAAGGCAGGAGGATTGGAACTAGATGGTCTTACGGTTCTTTCCAACACTAACTATTCCATGATTCTATGATTCCAAGACATTTTTACTGACATTCCTATATTTAGCAAATTTTAATTTAAGTAATTACACTCTGCCTATCAGGAAGCTTCACTGTCATTTTGCTCACTTTAAACCACACCTCACTATTGGTGGATGGTGCTCATCTACATTTTAAGAAGCAAGAGCTAGCTCCTGGGACAGTGTAAGCACCATTGCTCCATGGAATTACACTAATTTACACCAGCTCAGGATCTGATCCTTATTTTCATTCTCTGTGCCTTGATTTAGGCTAAGTTACACCCTATAAATCTATTCTCAGTTGTTATTTTCTGCCTCTGAAGCTTCCAGTAGGAGAACTTGTATTCAGGTTTCACAGCCAGGCAACAAAAGGCTTCCCCTGGGTACTATGCTACTCTTTTAAAAACTAAAGCGCACAGGCTGCCGAAGCAGAGCATTTAAATAGCAACATTCATTACTCCAGCTGAAGGAAAAAAGGTCAGCTCCAGCTGTAATCTGCTGTAAATTTGCTAGAGAAACAACATGCCAGTAAAAGTACACATTAAACAGTATCGTTGGCACTGGGACACTCCAGCCCTGCTGCTGACAACGACACCGTGGAACACGACATTGAGGGAACCCCTCGTGCCGGAGACACCCCTCAGCACAGCCACAGCAGGGCCCGGCCGCCCTCAACACACACACACTACACGGCAGTGCATCTGTGAGCATGCACACGCGTTGTCCTCCCTCCGTGTGGGGACGGATCCGTGGCGGGCTGGTGGGCAATGGCCCCCGCTGACAGAATTTTCGGCACGTCGCAGGCCGGTTGGCCGGGTGCCTGGCAGTCTCCTTGGACTGACACATTTTGGGCAGAGCGGGAGCCATGTGGCCGATGTTAGTAAACATCATCC
The DNA here is from genome assembly GCA_024733675.1 of Psilopsiagon aymara. Taxonomy (NCBI): domain Eukaryota; kingdom Metazoa; phylum Chordata; class Aves; order Psittaciformes; family Psittacidae; genus Psilopsiagon; species Psilopsiagon aymara. The sequence continues at coordinate 11,971 of JANRGW010051093.1, read as the reverse complement.
CGCACAGCCTGGGTGAGCGGCTGGCGGCGCGCAGGGCTCCGCAGCCAGTGCTCGTCCCTCACCCAGCAGCTGCGCCCGTCTCCCGGCAACGGCGCGAACAATGGGCTGGAAATGTAGTCGGCGGCCTGTATGGAGAGGGCCCTATGGAGGGAAAGGGCCCGCTGCCCAGCCTGGTCGCAGCCTGCCGCCCACCCCAGAAAGAGAACACCCTGAAATGCACAAAAAGGCACGCAAAACGGCGTCAGGCTGTGTTATCACCCTAGCATCCCTTCAGGCACATTCCCCCTTGCCATCCAGGTGTTCAGGCTCCATTTTCATTGTGCCTCCCTGGCCACCCAAGCAGAGGGCAGGATTAAAGGCTGGATGGCACAATGTTAATGTAAAGGGCTGGGTTTCAATAGGAATTTGTTGGGCTTTCTCTCTCCTATCCCAATTTTAGACCTGTGTCTGTAGGGCAGAGACCAAACTGCAGTTTGTACCTCATCACTCTGGGAGACAAAGGGGCTTCTGGAGACACTCAGTTTTACAACAAAAATTCCAGCTTTCAGCTTCCAGTTCCTTCTCCCTACAGGCAACAACAACAACAACAACAACAACAACAACAACAAAAGGTGTGGATTTAATGTGTCTTGAAATCCTCTGGACAAGTAACTGAGCTGTCCTGAGGTTGCTCACCTAGGGAAGGCAAAGGCAGCCTCCCTCATGCACTTGCAGCAGGAATAGTTTCACCCACTTGTAAGACCTCTACAGCTGTGCAAAAACAAGGAATTCTTTATAAGAGGAGTGGACACAGTCATAAACTTGGGAAAACACAGCAGCAGTTTATATACACAAATAAAAAACCCCATCATCTCCTAGTAAGTCCAGTTTTAATTTACTGAAGTATTTTCCTACCAAGCTGAAGTGTTTTCCTACGTCACTGCACCCAGATGACAAACCCCACTTGCCATTCAGACAGCAAGTCCATATTTGGAGGAAGCTTTATAGAGAAAAGCAGCACTTCCCTGGAATATATTCAAGTCTCCTGCCCCCTATCAGCTACAAAAACTTCAGAAAGCACAGTTTCTTACAACACGGTCCTTTCTCCATACAAAATTAGGCCTTTGGGACCAATGTCTCTTGTTGTACAAGTCTTCCTTGGAATATCTTAGAATTTTTAGAAGCAATTGGTTCTTATTACACAACTAAGAAACAATCATGCTTTCCAAAATCTATTGGGAATCTGTTCCCCAGCAGAAATCAGTATCATTGTATAATTATGTTGACTTACCAAGTATCACTAAAGGAATTGCATGTCATAAAGGACAAGTATCCTTGTGTGATGATAAAAGACTGTATGGAATTTTTACTCCTTTTCTGCAGGAGTGTGTATACATGTGTGTGCAGGATGACAAGAGTCTAACCTAAGGCATGGGGGGAAGTAATTAAGAAAAATGTGTCCAAATGCCAGGCATGTCATATCTATTGGTCATATGTCATGTGTAAGTCCTGTGAAGATCCAAATGAGAGTTAGAGGTTTTCAGTTTGATGTAATGCATGCCCAATGAATATTTATTATGCCATGATTTATATAATGTAGTAATGCTCTTAGGAATGTAGTGAACTGAAGAAAGTTCACTGTGTGCAGCAAGAGTGTGCTAATTAAGAGATACCATACACATGTCACCGCAGGGAAGCTTTCAATTGGGAAAGCAATTCATTGACTGTATGTGCATTTTGCATCCGAGACCCAGTTCTGGGAAAAAAAAAAAAAAAAAAAAAGAACAAAAAAAAAGGAGATAAGATGTTACCTTGTCTGACTGCATTCCTGTTGCATAAAAGAACCAAAAAGAATGAGGAAGAGAGTCCCAGAGCAATGCAGGGGCAAGAGACAGAGCTGAGAGGCGAAACTGGAGGCTGGATTTTATACCTGGCTCTGCACATTCACTGGGATCTGTTAATGTTCAAATGCCAAGAGAGATGCTTCAGCCCTGGAAAATTCTTGTTGGCACCAGACATGAATATCAGCTTGCAATTAATTAAGTTACTCAGTATAAAACCAAAGGCTCTGTTAGAAGACATCTAAACTTGGGTGGGTCTGGTTGCTGTAAAAGTAACTGAAACTCTGAAACTGCAAGTTCCTTTGTCCATTAGGGTATGAAAATTTATGGGTTATATTTCTTAAAATCATTTCAGTGGGCTGTCTTTGGACCTAAATCAAATTAGCATGGCATGGTGCATCATATGCACCATGCATAGCTGTTTGCATTGATCAGCTTAGTCCCCTTACCTTCCAGTACAAGGTGGCCACATCCTTCTAATCAGGAGTGCTCCCTGGCCTGTGCTAACCCCAAGCTCTCCCTAACCACTGGTTGTCTCAAAGCCCTGCCAGGACATGTACTGACCATATAACAATGGGGACAATCACAGATCACTGCCAACATCTGTGCCCTGGGCCTCTTTCACTTCCTAGCTCATAGTTAATCTGCCAGATCCAAACACTAAATCAGTATGCTTTGGTGGGAACTGGGACAGGCTCAGCTGGTCTTTCCCTCTTTAATTTTTCTAATTACACTCTTAATTCTGCAGGACTAATTATTTATATTACAATAACAACATTACCAAGAAAAATAAAAATAAATGGGATTAAGAAGTTCAAAAAAAACCAAACAAAAATATCTTGCATTTCCAAAAATGTATAAAACAGACCTTTCTGTTGGGGACCAATCCTGCTGCTACAGTTTGGGAGAACAACTATTGTATCCAGGGCTGACTCCATGGAAATACATCTGGACTTCACAGCTCAGCTGAGCAACTGTAGAGACTACTGGTACACTCACAATTTTAGTACAGAAAATTGATGATGGGTCATAACCTGAAGAAGAATTTAAAAGCTATTTTGTTTTTTTGAAAGAAGATTGTGGAAGAAAGACAGCAAGAGAGGAGGATGGAAGGTTTGGGCACAGGATTGAGAGCTTCCGTTTAAAAAACAGAATAAGATACCTTATTCTTCAATAGGTCTGCACAAGTCATTAGGTCCTTCTGCCTTGCCTGCCCACCTCAGTGCAGCAGGAAGCAGAAAGCTTTGTGGAGCATTTAGTAGTCTGATATACTAAGGAACCTTGTCCATGGCAGAATTCTCGCAATTCGCTCACAATTCCAGTGCAGTCAGTGGAGCATCAAAGATTTACTAGGCACCTAACGCCTAGTGTGAAAGGCCTTAAAAATATTGTTCTGTTTGGGTATGGGGATGTATATGTAAAAATTTTTGGTAAACCCTGCACTACATTGCATATTTAGGTGGAGAAAAATAATAAAACTGCCTTCCACAATGAAAGAGCTCACCATGGTTTAGGTCCTGATTACTAATCCAATGAAGTAAAAAATAGCCCTCCTGTTTCACTGGTTGTTTCACAGGTACTTGGTATTATTTTTGTTATTGTCCAGTTGTTATTCCTTCTTTCACATCTTTCTACTCTCGTACTCTGGCTCATTTGTCAACACATTATATGTAACATTCCTGGTAACAAAACACAATAAAAATCAAAACACACTGATTTGGCTCTACTTACAATGGAAAACAGATGGGATATTTTTCAGCAAGTTTGAAAAAGTAACACATTTCCCTGGCAATATCTAATAACTAGCATTATTCTCATTTTACAGTTTATACCAGAAATAGACAATAACTCACTAGCCTTGATAGAGCACCTGTACCTCTGTGAGGTGAGTTTCAATTCACAAGTCCTGGACTGTGCATCCTACACTGAGGGAAGTGAATCCAGATTTCTTCAAGGTTTCACTGCTGCTGTAAAGACTGCAATATCATTACTTAAGTCATGCAATTTGGAATGACATTTCCAGCTTTTGTTTTCTTACTTAATTACATTTTACTTTCTTCCTCTGCAAAACTATGCCCAATATAACAAGAGGATCAAATCGGAAGGCTTACCTAATTACTACTGTATTACACTTGTATGAACAATGCAGATATTGAACATTAGACAAATTACTAATGCAACAATGCAGCAGTTCTTTCTGTGGCACAGGATTTCTCTGAGAATGTTATTTTATTGTATTTCATTTAGTGCTTGTTTGTTTAAGCGGGGAGAACAGACATTGCTGTATTTCTGTTTGATTCAGCAAACATTCTGGCCTCAGTCCAGCAAATCATTTAAGCGTGTGCTTAAATGGAATGGAATGGAATTTAAGTTCATAGTACTGCCTATGTATTAAACGTACAACATGGGCTTAAGTGCTTTATACAAAACAGGACCAGGACGATGAAAAAGCTTAAAAATAAGGCCCATGCATTTTTACACACTCAATTTTTAAAACACTAATACTGTTAAAGGGAATATTTTCCACTGCCTATGCTATGAAAACACTGTGTAGTGTGTGTTGTCCATCCCCCCTACCCCCAAACAAAAGCCAACTAACTTTTCCTGATCTGACAATCTGACAGCTCTATCCTGTGTAACTGCTAGTCTGGCCCTTTTAAAAATATCCTGTAAAGTTAAGTGGAAGCTTAGCCTGGGCAAAGTACGCAGAAATGAGTCTCAGGGAGTATATGGAATTTTCTCAGGATTTACAGCTGTGCCTGTTGTAGCCAAAGGCTAAATTTCTGGTGGAACTCAGTAGTGTTCCTCTGAGTACATTTGCTTTCCATACCAATCTCTGTTTTAGTGGGAAACATAAAACCAACATGAAAGTCATGCTGAAATACACCACAAAGAAAGGTGTGTTCTTAACTTGGGTTACCTAATCCAGGTTAGATAATTTAAACTGTGGTTGCACAGCAATTCAAACCACTCTAACTACTGGCTGCCAAGGGGGGTGGAACTTTGTCAGCCAACAGTTAGATGTGCATCAGCCGCAAACCCAGCTTTAACAAGCAGCCAAGGTAGGCAAGACAACTCGAGTTAACTGATGTGGAACATGAAATGCTAACAGTGTTTAAAGCCCCCACTGCTTTAACCTGTCTATGTAAAGATATTATTTTTCATGAGGTTTTTGCAATGCAGAGAGACCTGGAGAACCTTTTCAAAGACACAGGAACTCAGTAAACCTGACCATTTTCCACAATAACGGAAAACACTGTTCCTTTCTCAGAAGATTTACAATCTGTATGTTATATTTCCACTGTTAAGGCCCTAAGATCTTCACCAATGAAGAAAGAAAAAAAAACAAACCCAGGCTATTTTGTTTTGCAGTTTAGATGCCTAGGGATTTATTTACTTGTATATTTGTTTGTTTGTTTCTGCCAAGAGCAGAAACAACCTTCTTGAATTAGTCTGCAGTGAATCAAACTGTTTGCAACAGAAGCATTAAAAACCTCTAGGTTTCATTCATTAGTAGAATAATACATATATTTTGCTTGGTAGTGTTTGTTTGAATTACAACCGCATGGAATTCAGAACAAAGCTACTGTGGCTGCATGGACCTGCTCAAAATTCTCGAGATTCCATTTTAGCTTGTTTCTGCTACAAGACCTTATTAAGCATACCAGCTATCTAAAATGTACTAGTTTTTCTCCTGCTCCATCTTTCTTGCCATCTCTAGTCACTACTGGCCAAAAAAAATATTTTAAATTACTATTGGTTTGCATTTCTAGCACATCTCAAAGAAGGGAGGAAACAATTATGCTTTTGATCAAAGAACAGAGCGTGAGCTAATCATGTATATTCTCTCAACTATCCTCATGCTCCATGCTAGAGAAAATGTCTTTTTCAAATTTGTCACTTGCTCAGTATAGACTTAAAGAACATTGTCATGCATTTTATTCAGTATAGAAGGATTTGAGTGCCTTTGGCCCAGTTTCTGTAGATTTCACTCATTAATACAAAGGTGGGAAGAAAGAAAGCACAGACATGCACAGGTACATATGAACAGATGTTGGCCTTGAATTTTGTAAATAATGTTATGCTACCCCATTTATCTGAAGGTTTCTTGGTATTTTGAATTATAAACTGGGCACAGATTTGTTTCTCTTGCATTCTCTCCTGTTTAAATTTCATTTCTGAATGCTGACTTCAGCACTAGGTTTCTCTGCACACCATAGGTGTGGTCTCTGGGGACAGAGGGAAGGGGAAGAGATTTTAATGTGGATTTTAAATACATGATCATATAAAATTGTCCAAGAGTCTATTCCTATCCAGGATCCTGAACAGAAGAAAACAGGCATCATAAGCCCCAAGACACTCCTCTGTGCCTCCTTGTGCAGAATGTCTATGCCTGAGGCTTACAGGAATGCCCAGAACCAGGAGAAAGGATTTAGCCCAGCACTGAAAGACTGTAGTGTTAGGAAATGGAAAACACATTAGAGATGTGTGTTAACCCTAACTGGAAAACCTAAGCAACTCATTTTACTTCCAGCCAACAAAACCTTTGAAAGAACTTGTGCTGCTTTATGTTCATATATCTACATTTGGATCTCCACCTTACGGCTTTGGATAAGGCTTCAGGTTTGATTCAACATATACAGATGAAGAGATTCAATGTTCTAGGTGTTTGTATGCTGGATATTGCCTTCTTTTGTAAGAGAGATAGAATTCCCTGTCTGAAGATTGGCAGTTCACTTTTATCTTTTAATCTCTAATTACATTTATTATATTCCAGAAGACTAGAAATAAACTGAATTCTGTGCTAACCTGAAACTTAAGAGCAGAGAATGTGGATTAGGGCAGAAGATTTGTTTAGGTTTAATCTAAGGTAGATCAAAGCCAAACAAAATCCTTGAGGCCTAAGAAATTAATCTACTGATCCCAAAATTACCCCGTGCACTCCAGATCTCCTCTCCTGAACTAGTGCTAAAACATCTTAGCGCTGACCTAGAAGAAATTGGCTGGGTTTATATCATTTTTTCGTTCCCTTGCAGTTTCCTGTAGGTCAGTGAGCTCTACACCAACCTCTCTGGTCTGGTGTGGCCCAGGACATTACAAATATTTTCAGCTGTGTCAGGTTCTGCATATATAAGAGGTTCAAAGGGAAGTTTAATTGACACTAATCCTCATCTCCACTTTTGCTCACCTCCTCCTCTTTTCTCACTAAGCCTTCTCACCTTCCCACCACAAAGCCACAGAAGCTTTACAATTTTTCTTATAAAAATATATATATTTAACCCTTTGGCAATCTCTTAATGCCCTTTTATTAAATCCCTTAACTCCTTTTATTAAGTCCAAGGTAATTAAAATTATTATAAACCTTTCTTGGGTGGTTATACCCTTTAATCACAGTGCATATTTGCTGAGATGTAGGCAACATTTGTGGCATATCAAATATAAAAATACTTTGAGCAAAGATGTTTAATAATAATTTTTAAAACTATGATCTTGATTAAGGAGGTTTAGGGCATTAAAAATCATATCTACATGTGGTCACAATGAAACACTGAAGGACTTCAAATACATGCATACAATGGCACAGTTATAATGAGGTTTCTCAATTTCTTTCAACTCCACCTCATCTGGCATAATCTGTCCTAATGCCATTGACTCCTAAGGTGCTACACTACTTTGTATCAGCTCAGTTTACTGAGGAACCAGATCAAATGTACAAGTAAAATCCCTTCTTGGGTCATTATTCCCCAGACAATGAAAGAAAAATCAAGGACTTTTCTTCTGGAGTGAGTTTGGATCGCCTGTCTGGGACTCCAAAACTGTGCACTCATCCCTTCAGCACCAATAGTAGGGTGAATGCATCCCCCTGAAAACACATATGGTCAGATGTTGCTGCAGTATGGTTGTGCACAAAGTAGGCAAGTTCAGGACCCCCTGTCCAGCGTAAAATATACACATGCACTGAACTTTTATCATTGAGGCGTGGGGTTTAATTGGGACATTATTAGTTAGAACTTCCCAATCACAAAAGTATGCTTCATTTTCAGGTGCACAGGTCAACAAATAGGTCCAAGTGACAGGAAGTCAGTCCTCAGTAGTTACTAATACTTTCTTCAACTATTGGTGAGTCATTTAATCTCTGTGTTCCTTTTATTTTTTCCATGCCTGTTAATATACAGCTTGATTTTCAGTTGATACTTCTAAGACCGAACTCTCAAGTATTCAAAAGCTGAGTCTTTCAGGGAAATACAGAAGTGATAATACATGCATGATAATTATCCCCATGGTATACTACAGGCTTGGGGAAGAGTGGCTGGAAAGCTGCTCAGCAGAAAAGGACCTGAGCGTGCTGATTGATAGCCAGCTGAACATAAGCCATCTTGTGCCCAGGCAGCCGAGAAAGCCAACATGCTGAGCCATATAAGAAATAGCATAGCCAGCAGGGCCAGGGAAGCCATTGTCCCCCTGTACTCAGCACTGGTAAGGACACACCTCGAATACTGTGTTGAGTTCTGGGCCCCTCACTACAAGACAGACATTGAGGTGCTGGAGAGGGTCCAGAAAAAGGCAACAGAGCTGGTGAAGGGTCTTGAGAACAAGTCTCATAAGGAACAGCTAAGGGAACTGGGGTTGTTTAGTTTGGAGAAGAGAAGGCTCAGGGGGGACCTTATTGCTCTCTACAACTACCTGAAAGGAGGTTGTAGTGAGGTGGGGATCAGTCTCTTCTCCCAGGTAACAAGTGACAGGACAAGAGATAATGGCCTCAAGCTGTGCTGGTCAAGGTTTAGATTGGATATTAGGAAAAATTTCTTCACGGAGAGAGTGATCAGGCATTGGAACAGGTTGCCCAGGGAAGCGGTGATATCACCATCCCTGGAAGTGTTAAAAAACTGTGTAGATGAGGCCCTCAGTGATACAGCTTTGTGGTGGTCCTGGGGTAATCGTTGGACTTGATGATTTTAAAGGTCTTTTCCAATCGAGCTGTTTCTATGATTATAGGCCAAAAACACTCATAAAGTTGTAGAATGACATGGATCAGTATAGAAAGTATTTTTTCACTCTGACACTTGCTACTAGACTGATGCCTGAAATTTCAAAATTAAAGACATATGATAAGAAATAAACTAGGTATCCAAGATTTTTTTTAATTGCCATTTTTTATTAATAGTGATGAAAAACATTAACTTAATTTTTTATCAGTAGGATAGATGGCTTATTGTGCCTTACTATTGATCACACTGAATTGCTATTTGTTTTCACTGGTGCTTACATGGCTAAAGCATCCAATCACTGTGTATTGTCAACACCACCAGCAGAAAATAAAGGTGTGATTTTCTTTACCAAAGGAGTTCACAGTAACTTAACTGTTGCTAGGTTGATAGTGAATGCATATGCTTAAATTACTCCAGAAAATAATATTCAGTCTTTAAAATGTACTACTGACAAAAGTAAAACAATATTAATAGGCATTATTCTATTTTATTCTAATTGCATGCTTGTGTTTTCATAGTCTTTCAGAAATAAATTCCAGTAAGAAATTAAGAACTCAAAAATTGACAAAGAATACAAAATACAGCACAATTTAACTTGGCATGTCTATGGTTTTCATTTAGAGGTCTTGGAAAGTCTTGAGTTCCTACTTCATACACTCCTACTGAAGTCAACAGACCTATATCCACTCAGAAAACATTCAGCAGCTCACAGAATGGGAACCTGTATTTTAGACTTAAAGACATTGTGACATAATATAACTGTTAGAAAAGGTGAAACTACAAAGCAAGACAGATTTGACTTATTTAAGTGTTTGAATGAAAGGAGGAATTGACATAGGGTGATATAAAACAATTACTGCAGACCCCAGGAGCTGTAAAAAGGAGTAGTGTTTTTATAAGAACAGAAAGATAAAGTTATAAGGACTACTGGAGTAAGGTTATAGAAAAAAAGTGAGGGGAAACACTGAAATACTTAGAACTATAAAAGGTTCAACAACAAGCTGTAAAAGTTAATAGTAGCTTTTCTGAATGTTCATCTACTTTGTTTTTCTTCTGCCTTTTTTTTTGGTTCTGTTTTGATTTGTTTTTTTTTTTCTTTTTTCTTTTTTCTTTTTTTCTTTTTTTTTTTTTTTTTTTTACATTGAAAAGAATGTGTTATGTGCTATCATTTAATTTAGTTTAAAATGTTGTCAGTATATCAATATCTGGAATGCATCAACATGTCCCATAAATGAGCTTTGTGTAGGTGCGAGAAGGAGAAAATAGGGGTCTCCCCACAATATCATAACACAAAAGATGTTTTAGGAAATTTTATCAGTAATACAAGGAATTTTCTGGCAATGATGAATATTGGTATACACTGATGTTAAGCAACACATGTGAGAGGATAGACAAAGTCCAAAGATGATGAAATTATGGAGATGCTGTTATGGAGGACCAAAACCAAAAAAAGGATGACTGTTGCAGAAAAGATGACCTAGATGGAACTGGATTTAAGATTACTTGACTAGTTAAAGAAAAAACTTTAAGATGTTTAAGTCAAATAAAATGAGTGGAAGTCAGGACTAGTAGGACTCAACTTGTAACTTAATGCACTAAAGTCTGAAGTTAGGTGTTAATGTATAGGTGTTTACATATTCACTATATACCTGAAGTTCCTTTTATAGCCAATAGAGAGCTAATCAATACAGTGACCTTCACCTAAAGAAATAATACAGTTCATCCTAAAATAGACACCTACACTGAATCACTCTCCAGACTCCGCAGATTATAACAGCACTTAGATATACAGCTTTCAGTTCAATATCTACAAACTCATTGCTGGGGGGTTGGACTAGATGGCCTTTGAAGGCCCCTTCCAATCCAAGCTGTTGTGTGATTCAATGAAGCAGATATCCAGATTCAGGTGACTTAAATTGACCCCCACATTAGACATCTACAATGTTGGTACATTTATCTGGTCACCTAAGGCTTCTCTATAATTAATACAGAAAAAAAATAGTATTTCTAGGGTGAGATTAATTTGTGTTATTTAAATATTTATTTAAGGATGAAAATAACTGTGCACAAAAAATACCTGTTTTCTTTATTGACTAAAAAGAGTTGGTATCTGGTCAGATGAATCCCCCTTGCCTTCTGCATGGCTACTTAGCTGAGGGACACAAAAGGAAAGACAAGAAGTAATAAGACAGATCATCTTAAAAATTATTAAAGGCTGAAGAAAGATAATAGAAATTATTGAAGTACATTACATCATTGCATAGCTTCATTAGCAGCATTAAGGTATGTTTGAAAGAAGTGTTCATAAAAATATGGGTTCGCTATGGTATGTCTTACATTATCTTGTACATCTGTGTACCTACTCCACTCATGCAAAAAATAATAACAATGGAACTGAAGCACGCTGTGGTTTAACCAGGCTTGTTTGGCCAGAAGTAGAGCTTTTAGAAAAACGTTTCTAATAGTTATTGAGGCTGTGACTCCAGAATGGTGTCTGGGAAACACAACTAATGATTGTAGGAAAAAATTAGGAAAAAAAAAAACCCTCATCTCATAAACACAGTTTAAAATACATTTTTGATTAACGGATTTCTAGATAAAACTGAGCATGTCTCTTAGATTTTGTTTTACACAGGAATTTACTCTTACTTAAGAGTACATGTAATTCTAAAGGAATCAACCAACCACGTTCCCAGCAGGTCAAGGGAGGTGATTCTGCACCTCTACTCTGCTCCTGTGACACCCCACCTGCAGTACTGCATACAGTTCTGGTGTCCCCAACATAAGAAGGATGCGGACCTGTTTGAGGAGGCCATGAAGATGATCTGAGGGCTGGAGCACCTGTCCTATGAAAACAGGCTGAAGGAGTTGGGCTTCTTCAGCCTGGACAAGGCTCCAGGAGACCTTAGAGCAGCCTTCCAGTACCTAAAGGAGGCATACAGGAAATCTGGAGAGGGACATTTTGCAAGGCATGTAGTGGTAGGACAAAGGTGAATGGCTTAAAACTGAAAGAGGGGAGATTTAGACAAACTATTAGGAAGTTCTTCACTGTGAGGGTGGTGAGCCACTGGAACAGGTTGCTCAGAGAATCATAGAATCATAGAATAGTTAGGGTTGGAAAGGACCTTAAGATCATCTAGTTCCAACACCCCTGCCATGGGC
>JANRGW010051091.1:21892-47137 GCA_024733675.1 Psilopsiagon aymara | reverse complement strand
GGGTAGGGTCGGACCGGGAGGTGCGGGTGCCCTTGGAAGCAGTCGCCGCACCGGTACAGATAACGGCGCTGGTGGCGGGTGCTCGGGGGCATGCAGGCCCGGGGTGGGGGAGCGGGGCGGCTTTGTGCCTGCCCCGGCCTCTTCCGAGCAGGGATGCCGGTGCGCCTTTTCTGGAGGAGAAACGTGCAGACGGCCTTGTCCAAGGTTATTATATTCAAGGTTATTTATGACTGGGAAGCTTCCCTGTTATATATACACAGGCTGCATGTGGAAGTCGTGTTTGGCTTACGCTTCAGCAATTGTCTCCATGCTGTTTAAATGCCGTGGGGCAGTTATTTTGGCTGGGGGAAAGCTTTTCCTGCTCTTAAAGCATGTTTATCACCTTGGTGCTTTTTACATAGTCTAATGAATCAATGCTAATTTTCAAGCCTAAGAGCTAAAGCTTGTGAATAGAAAGTGTGCCAGAGAATAACTAGGCTGATGGGCCATACATACTATTTTGTAAACTGTTAGGGTGCTTTTAAAGTTCCTGTTGAATGGGTGACCTTGAAATTGCGACACTGACTTCTGTGTATGTTCTTGGTCTAGTGCTGAAAATGGGAGATATCGAGAAGGGCAAGAAGATCTTTGTCCAGAAATGTTCCCAGTGCCACACAGTTGAAAAGGGAGGCAAGCATAAGACCGGACCCAACCTGAATGGCATATTTGGACGCAAGACTGGACAAGCTGAGGGCTTCTCTTACACGGATGCTAACAAAAATAAAGGTAAACTTAGAGCTGGTCTTCTGAATCACTGGGGACAAAAATGTTCAGTTCTTGGTGATACTGAAGCCTGACAAAAAGTGAAATAACATGGAGGACAAGAACAGAAATGTTTGGTGTTTTAAAGTCATGAACTATCTTTTTTTTCTTCTCTTTAGGTATCACCTGGGGTGAGGATACTCTGATGGAGTACTTGGAAAATCCAAAGAAGTACATCCCAGGAACAAAGATGATTTTTGCCGGTATTAAGAAGAAGTCTGAGAGAGCAGACTTAATAGCATACCTCAAAAGTGCCACAAAGTAAAAGTTGTCTGCTGCCTTATTTATTTTACAAGGGAGATGGTTATAGAAATGTCTGTGATGAGTCTGGTTTTTAAACTTTCTATTTTTACATATACTGTGTCTAACCTTAAAAATCTGTCTCGCCCATCAGATGACATTGCTCATGGTAGCTCACTGAAGTACACTCTTGTTTGGCAGCCATTAACTTAATGGAAACTATGTAATTGGGTTGATTTAAATGACAATAATGTTCAGTCATTCTTGATAATAGAATTAAAAAAAATATAAATAAACATATCCTGCCTCTTCATTGTTTAAAAAAGGTATATAAATAATCAAATGAATAACTGTCAACAGCATAGTAGCTTTGACAAGCCCAGCTCTTTCAGGGTGGTTTTTGGGATTTTCCACCATACGTCACACGTATTTTGTTACATTACTTTAAAGATTTAAAAAGAAAAAAAAACCAAACAAACTGATCAAAGCAACAAAAACTTAAAATAAAAACCCTCAAACAAAACAACAGATAAACCACCCCAAGAAAATATTTTTCTAAATCAGTGCTGAGTGTTGTGGTATATATTAATCTGTCTAAAGCTTGCACTAAGAATGCATTTCATCTGACTTTAGTACTATTTGTGAAATGGCAACTGTGCCCAGCCACTTTTCTTTTATCTAGGGGAAGCATGTTACCTAATTTATCCAGGCTGACAGCTGCATGCATGATAGAGAACAACTCCCCTTCAGAAACATCTGCATTTGAAATGAAAGGTGACTGAAACCCCTTTGTTCAGTAAGTCTTCCAGAACAGCCATTCTTAGTGGAATGAGTAGAACAAGAAAGCATCCTTGATGCTAAAGAGCAAGCTGAGTGTAATTATATCTTCCTAATTCAGCGCAAGTGTTCACTTAAAAAATCTACTGTTACAGGCAATTTCAGATGAAGGGGTGCAAGAAAAATGTGCTGGTAGACTAAAGGGAAAGTCTTTCTCCATGCCTGGCTGTAGCCAATGTCATTACTTCTGAAGGATCTGTTTTGCACGGTGTAAGGTGGTATTTTTAGTGTTCTGTTTTTTTTCAAACCAAGTGAATTGTTCAGATGAATGTATTTACTGTGTACCAACAGTAAGGTATGACTCAGAGCAATCAGTGCTGTAAAATAAAATAAAAGTTGTTTGCTGTATGTGTCTTGAAATTTAGTGAAAAGTGGGGAATGTAGACAGAAGTTTGGGCATCCAGCTTTCCACCACTAAGGAACAAGACAAGCAGAAGCTCAGCGTGAAGAAAAGTAAATGCTAATGGAGTTGGTGTGAAAAGTACTTGCATGGCAAGTTAGAAAGCATTTTGCACTAGAATGAGCAAAGCTGAGCTCTTTCACTGGTTTTATCTTTAACAGTGCTTTTGCTGTCTTTCCCTGAGTGGGACAGGGTAGAAAACTCAAATGCAGCCTGAAAGCCGTAGCTGTGCTGTATGATTGCCTGAGTTTGTCATAGCAAGTTAGAACGGTGTACTTAATGGCTGAGGTGCAAAGTGTTATGTAGCATTAATGAGTGAAAAGAATTAAGGTTACAAGTCTCAATGGTTGCTAATGATGTGTGTTGTGATTTTATTTTTCTAACTAAATACACAAGCAGTTTCTTGCAGACTTGGTATTAACCAGCAGCTCTACTAAAGCTTCCTAAGAGATAAACTTCAAATTGTAGTATTATACTACTGTTCCAGTTTTCAAAAGTGGCGTGGCAGCTTTATGGCTCTGCAGAACTTAGTTTTCACTGTGCCAAGTTCCTGCTGGAGCAGTTGTAGATACAGAATGTAGCCTTGTCTGGCTCTGCAGTCCTCTGAAATGATTGTGGTGGAATGCATGGAGAGGGTTGTGACACTTTCTGCTCTGTGGGCACCTTTATGAGATGAAAAAGGACTTTGTAATATCCAAGCTGCTCTTCTTACCTAGTTGAGCTGGAGAAGAAGCAGGCTGTAGAGAAGAGGATTTTTCAGTAAGGTGCATTTAATTTTGTACAGGCAAAATTTAGAAACAGGAAGTTATCCATCAGCAGAAAAACTTCAGGAGAAAGCAGAGTGGTCCTTCGCCCAAAGTAAGCAGAGGACAAAGTTCAGCTTGGCTTGCTCTATCTGCCTCAGAGACCTCAGTGCAAAGACTATTGCGGCTGATACATACCCCTGAAGATGGAGAAAATGGAACTTTTAAATTCTATCCTGGGGATACATCTTTCTTTCCATTTCAGGGAAGAGACCCTTTTGACCTTCAAAATTTCATCTTACTACAATTACAGCCTTAGACAGCAACAGCTTAAAAGATTTGTTGTAGTAGATAGCTACCAGCCATTTACCACTGGACAAACATAACAGTATATTCTACTAGTGGGTCAGCAAAGTATATTGAAATGAAAGGCTGCATTATTACTTGTTTAGATAATACAAGTGCCTGGGTGGGTTTTATGGAGGGTGGGAGGGAGGTGTGGTTGTCGAATCAAGCTTTAGTTCTTTCTAGTTTTATAGAGAAGGAGAAGTGAAGGTTTGTTTTTGTTTTATGAAGAAGACCTTTAGTGTTTTTCTTCTCAGTAGCACTACCAGTCTAGACTCTTGGCATTTCAGTAGTTCCATATTAGAGAATTGAGATACCGTTGCCAAACATTGCACCATCCCGTAAAAAAGTGGTTCTTGGCTACTAGTCCACAGATCTGATGGGGCATGCCTTTTAAACTGATCTTGCAATACTTTCACATGTAGTTATGCAAATGCATAAAGATGTCAATAACAGAAAATCATTTAGGCTGGAAAAGACCTTTGAGGTCAAGTTAAACTGTCAATCAGCACTGCCAAGTGCGCTACTAAACCACGTCCCTATGCACTACATCTGCATGTCTTAAATACCTCCAATAGCAATTCCACCACTTCCCTGAGCAGCTTGTTTCAATGCTCGACAACCCTCTCTGTGAAGAATTTTCCCCTCATACCCAGTCTAAACCTCCCCTGGTGCAGCTTGAGGCCATTACCTCTTGTCCTATCACTCCACCTAGCAGCTTTCCAGCCACTTCTCCCCAAGCCTGTAGCGCTGCATGGGGTTGTTGAGGCCCAAGTGCAAGACCCAACACTTTGTCTTCTTTGCCCATCAGTGCTGCCTGTACATATCCCTCTGCAGAGCCTCCCTATCCTTCAGCTGATCAACACTCCCAACCAACTTGGTGTCATTCACAAATTTACTGAGGGTGCACTCAATCCCCTCATCCAGATCATTGATAAAAAAGAGAACTGGCCCCAGTACTGAGCCCTGGGGAACACCACTTGTGACTAGCCACTAATGCGATTTAACTCCATTCACCAGCACTCTTTGGGCTCAGTGAGCCAGTCAGTTTTTTACCCAGTGAAGCATATACCTGTCCAAGCCATGAACAACCAGTTTCTTCAGCACAGGAGAATGCTGTGGGAAATGATGTTAAAACGCTTAAGTCTAGGCAGACAACATCCACAGCCTTTCCCTTGTCAACTAAGTGGGTCACCTGATAGGAGATCTGGTCAGTTGATAATGACTGGAAAAGTAAAATTCAAAAGTACAGTTTCACAGCATGACTTCTCAAAACCAAAATGAAACAGGTTATTTTTAAAAGGATGGAAGTTATTGATGCATCCCATTGAAATTTAGTGACACAGAAGCTCTAATGATTCAAGTGTAATCAAGCTACAAACAGTTTAATTTGGGAAAGTTCCACTTGTAGCCATCTGTACAACTGTAGATAATCAGGTAAAGATGTGTGCATTTTAATAGATCTAATCTTGTTGGGATTATGTAATACTTTGGGTTTGGGGTTTTTTTTAGTATAAATACATTATTAGCGATCCAAAACAGATGTGATACATTGTGTTTCTCTTATGGGGGAGAATAGAAATTAAACAGCTGTAGTTAAATAAAGAACTATTACATACTCCAGTCTCTCTATATCAAAAGTCATTGAAGTGCACACATTTACCTCTGTAGTAAGCCTCAACTTTTGCCTCTATCTAAAACACCTCCTAAAAACTCTTCCAGGGCCAAAGCCGACAGAGGTCTGTCATATATCGGATGAGTTGAATCATTCCAGTGACATCCTGAAAACCTGGTTATTCTGGGAGGTGAGCAGCCCAGAGCTAGCAGTAGTAATTGTTAACCCTGGGGAAGGATGTGAAGTCCTATTCCTTTTCAGTGCTGCAATGGCTATCAGGTGGTTGCCACCATCTCTGTGTGATTCAATACTTGCATGTTTTTTCCATGATCTTTCTTTTGTTATGAAATGCAGGAAATAGTGATGGACACCTTCTGAATAACTGGTTTGTGGTTAGAAGTGTCACACAAGGAGAGAGATGTGGATGACATGTTTGCTTATGTGACAAGATACAGATCCACATCCTCATATTTCCAGAAGGCTGCATTAACCACCATATAGAATGTGTGTGCTGGGAAGAAGATGCTCTATACCTCTGTTGGAGCTGTCATTTTGCAAAAGGAGATCCAGAAGGAAAATGAGCAAAGGAGGAGCTAACTGTAGCATAGTGTTCAAAACATGTACCTTGGAACAGGGGAGAAGGGGTACTCTTTCCAGGTTGTTTATGCATTTAATTTTAAACAGTCTTGGATAAAAATAAACCTGGCAGTGGAGAAGTCATTACTCTGCTGGTCTTACATCTCATTAATGCTGTTCACTGCAGCTTGCTCAGGCAGTGTGAGCCCTTGCCTCCTTCCTTTGAGAATAACCTACTCTCCAGATGCATCTTCCCCTACCTCACTCTCCACATCTTGAAACCTATTTTTGTATGCAAGACTGTGCTGTCCCTGTCTCACCACAGCGCCAGTCTTTTGGTCAGAAGCACTCAAAAGCTCTTGATGGAAACACAGAGTAGTGTTATCATCCTTGCAATAATCTGCAGGAATTCACTGCTGATGTCCCCATTCAGTTGTGACTGAATGGGGGACTCCATTATGACTGATGACAATTTCTTTTTAAGATGTCTGATGGTCCTTTAATCTATGTGATATTTCCTTTTACTGATTTTTTAAATCCTATTTTTTTTAACACACCTAACTAGAGCACGTAGAGTTTTATGTGGCTTTTACCTGCACTATGTCTCTGTTGGGTTTTTGACTGTGAGATGCAGCACAGTGATGTGACCATTCCCTGGGGTATGGTGCTTCCAGACAAGCAGGGAAAATGCACCACATACAGTGAATTTTATAAATATCATTGGTGTCACTTACATGTCACTGGTAGCCTCAAGCATCAGGCGCTCTTACCCACGTTTCATTGCAGGAATGTGCCTACACTGATTGTAACCAGTCTTTCCCTGAAAGCATTTCTCGCATTTCTGTTCCACTGCTGATCCATTGATTGGAGAACAGGAGTGGAAATCAGGCTTCTGCATCTCTCACCACATTTTCTATAAGATTCTATTTCCAATTATTCTTTAGTTTACCTGCTATTGCCATTAGATGTGGCGTTCTTTCAGTGCTGTTTTTAAAGGAAAGGTACCACATATTCAGTTCCACAAATTTTAATTCTAATCCTCATGTACAAATTACCACTGGTTATCTTACCCATCTTGTCTTCCTCTTCTTCATATTACCTGTTACTGTTACACCTTACACTTCTTTTGTATTGGCTGAACTGCAGGCAACTTCTTGCACTTTACTATTCAAATGTACTCTTCAATTTACACATCTCTTAACTGTGATAGTGGACTGTATTTTAAAGTTTCCAGATAGTGACTTCATGTGAAAATCCTTCTTTCATTGCCTTTTTCATAGTTTAAAATATTTATTTTAAATTCACTGGACTTTGTTTTTAACTATCCCTCACACAATGACGCTATATTTAACTATTTTGTATACACCGCTGTTTTGGACCCAGCTATTCTTATGTATTGAACAAGGATTGTGTCCCTCCCCTGGATACCTGAGAAACAGTCTTCTTGAGAACCTCAGAAACATGATTCCAAAAAAGCAATAGTGGTAAATGCTGAGAAACTTCTGCAACTGGCACTATTTGATCAGTTTCTTGCTTACACCAAACATACAGGAGGGGGAGCCAATGTACTAAAAAGCTGCAGAAGAAATAACATTCGCTTGAAAGTAATCGGAACAAACCTCATGGTTTGAAAGGCTAAGTTCATTTGTACCAAAAGCAGTTTTACTGCATGTTCTCAGCCAAAAGCGCCAGAGGTGATTAGTACAGCTGAGTGCATTGTTATGTCCGCAATAAGTTTAGGGTCTTGTGAATTCTTACACTTATTCATGTTTCGTATTTCATCAGGCTAGCTCAAGTTTAAAATAGCCTGTATTAAATTTCCACCTATTCAGATGGTAAAAGATTTAGCTGTAATGCAAAATGTTTCTTTCTGACTGCTCAAAGAATCCTAATCAAAAGTGGCAATCTCTAATGCATACTCTGGCTTTGTTCCTACTGTGGAGCTCACTTTGATATTGGCACTTGAGTTATTATGCTTGAAATGGATATACAGATTCTCATATGTTTCTGCACTAGCAGTCAGATAGCATCATGAGGACCTGTGTTAGTAAAAATGAACTTTAAATCCTGTTAATACTGTTTTATGGATGGTATTTGATTATAGACTCAAATTTCTCTGAAAACCATGGTAAGTTTTGTAACCGGTAAAACTAAATACTAGTATTGTTACTATTTAAGTTCCCAGGAAGACTCATATTTGTAATATTGAGTCAATATTACATTACAATGCAATACTGTAGTATATTTTACTCAGCTGGGATATTTCTCAGGGGGTTATCAATGTCAATTTAACTATCAGTATGGATTTTCTGGCACATGGTCAAACATGAAGCCTTTGCAATTCTTCAAAAGACCATGTTGTCTCTCTTCCTACCAATCCATGGTCGACGTGGCTGTTGGAAGTCAAGCTTGTTTTTCAGTGCCCAACACTACCAGGAGCACTGTGATCAGACATTAAAAATTTAGCTCACATGTGTGTTTGCTGTCACTCTGAATTCGCAGAAAGATGACATCTCTCTCTGTACCAGCATGCAGTGACACATCAGAAATGTGCACAGACAGAAGCAATCCAAAGGGAGAGCTTTGCAGTTGAAAGAGACTTCCACATCAGAAGATCTATCAAGAACATAGACCTCTACAGATGAACAGGGTCACGGGATAGACAAGAAGATGACACAGATGAAACAAAGAAAGGCAAACAATGTTGAAACAAAACAAGGTTAGTACAGGGTGAAATATTACATACTCTCATTACATGTTCAGCAGGTACAAAGGCTGTGCCTGTGCTTTAACCTACTGAGCCAGGTATTGCTGTATGACAGAAAAAGCAGTGGAAACTCAGAAGCAATAAAACACAGACTTGGCTACTTTCAGGTGAAGGTCTGTGTGAGTTCAGTAATATCCCTTTGGTTGGATGCCTTTAATTTTGCTTCATCTCTGTGAAGTCATCCAATTGAAGCTACCTGGCTCCAGCCGTCTGTACTTCGATTCCACTGATTTGAGTGAAATATATTCCACATTAGCAAATCAGCCAGCTGAGAAATGGTGTGATGTTTACTCAGTGCACATATCCAATGATGTTTTGCAGGGCTGTAAGCTCTGATCCTTCCGTAACACTAGAGCATAATGTTCTCACTCACACAACATGCTTCAGTTACACTGCAGCTGATGGCATAGCTTTAAATTTTGCTCCAGCTTCAGATCTGAAAAGTACAGGTCAGTACTCTTCGTAGCTATGATGGATATAATGTAGATAAAAGTGCAACAAGAAGGGCTCTACACAGGAGAAAGTAGTCATACAGTAGAGTCAGCATGAAAAACAGCCTTTGTTCCTTAGCCATGGTACATAAAAAGCATTGATGGGGAACATGACCTAAATTACATTTACATTGCAGATTTATTTGCTTTTTAGTTTAAGGATATTCATTCTCTGAGCTGCTCTGTGCCAATCCAGAACTCAGTTGAAATTCAAACCATCAAGAAAGTCATCAAGATAAAAAGACCAAAAGCCCAGTGAATCCACATCAATTATAGTGCCATCTGGCTCTTTAGCTGTCTAGCTTTTTAACTCCAGTTTTCAGTTTCTAGATAGTGCAGCCAGATGCTCTGATTGATCAGGTCAGCCAAATTTACATTTTTCTCCAATAAAACAGTTTCCAATAAATTTTCTTAATTATTTCAAGAATTTAAAAAACTATTCCTTTGAAAAAGCAGTTGGTTTTATTTTTCTCACATCATTCAAATCAGCACTCTGTATAGCACTGATGAGCTCAGTTTGGGGCAGGTGTTTTTTTCTGGGTTGGTTGGTTGTTGGTTCATTGGTTATTTGTTTGTTTGTTTTGTAAGAACTAAAAGTTTTTAATTTAGAAAGTCTCTGAATGACCCAGCCAGTCATTTCCTCATGGAAGAATATACTAATATAGTCACAAGGCCTATGCTTTTTTTCCTATTTCTCTGACTGCTTGAAGGGACTCTGAGGGACTACGAATACTGGGTAATAATTGAGTATTTCTTATTACTTCAGGTGCAGAAATTAATTTGATTGGTGCACATCATATGCTCACTTTCTCTTCATTTACAGACCTGAGGTAAACTGAGAGCTTGTAACTCCACTGAAAACAGAGGTAAATATCAAGTGTACATTTTGAGAGCACTCAACATCAAGAGGTTTCAGAGGCAGTTTAACTTTCAGTAGCACAGGTGCGTAAATCTAAACAAAAGCTTTATACCATCATGATGAGAATCTTTAACTTGAGAGTTTCATATTAGAACAAGAAAACATTAATGAAATCTGCAGTGTTTGATCCTCTGGTGGCCCATCCTGATCTCCTTTGCAGGCTTCAACCATACGTCTCCACAGAATCAAATACATGGCTGCAGTGATTGCTAAAACATTCAGCTGGCAGATGCTTGTTTTAAGCTATTTTAAGGGAGTTCCTGCATGAACACAATAGCATCTTAATTTTTCTTTCATTTTTGTTTAACTGAACCTCCTATCTTTCTCACACCCATGGAGGATGGAAGAGGAAAGGAAGGGGGCTAGTGAGCTGTGATTACCTTGTAGAGCTCTTTTCAATAACTGTGGCTGTACTCCATATAGGTGAGACTTTCTCTTTTTCCTGTAGCTTGTTCATGCCTATGGTGTATCCCCAGCCACAGAGACCTTCTCCCTTATTGTGAAGCCACCTTTTAAAGGAAGGCTTGTTATTTTGTTGCCTAAGCCCATCTTTTTCAGTAAATGTTTATTTCAGTCGGAACCAGTCCCAGTTTGCACACTCTTGTGCCTGTCCCTGAAACTGTTTCTTTGCAAGTTTTAAGAAGTGCAGGGGTTTTATTTGATTAATAGAAGCAGAGTTCCCACTACGCTCAGGAGTGATACCCACTTACAGTTGTAAAGTTAAAAGCTTTGAACTTTCTAACTGGGAGCAAATATCCATCTATTTAAAATTTGCAAGTAGGTGGAAATTTTCTGTCTTGCCAAGCTATTGCTACAGGCAATTTGTAAGTACTGAAGAGACTTTGGTGAGTTCAGAAATGCTAGGGTGTTTCTCTTGTGCTTTAATGGATATGAAACTGCCAATGTCTAATCACAGAAAATGCAAGTGCAGTAAGTCCACACAACATGTATAAAGCATGCCAGAGCCGTGAACTCAACTGTTTATTTCTTGTCAGTCTCAGGAAATCCAAGACCCAAGAAAAACTACAGGAGTCAACTATAAATTAATGTGTGCATGTCACACATTTTTGCCTGAAATTTGGCTTCTCACTCAAACTCTGTTGGAAAGGATTTACTCTCTATATTTGCCTTGGGTTTTGTCCCCCGTCACCATAACCAAAATAAGAAACCTCCTCTGGCCACTGTATGAGCTGAGAAAGTGGAGTGTACATCACTGTAATAAAGCATCTCAACAGGGGCTTGCAGGGCTAGTGTTTATATATTTATCAGGCCTGAAGTTCTGGGGTTTTATTTGTCAGCTTTGGACTTTTGTTTTTCAGCTTTGCTGGCTTCTTGCTTATACATCCTTTTCTGGATTATTCCTGTTTAGCTGCAAATGTTGCCTTGGAAAAGCTCAGAGACCAAAATTTGTATTCCTTGTTTGAACCCCATGTTATGGAAGATATAGGAGAGGCAGTCCAGTAATTAAAAAGAAGCTAACGTTTTGCTGCTGTTAAATCTCTTACAGCAAAAAAAGCTAATTTAATAACTGAAGCAACAACTTTGGTTAAAAAGACATAGTATACCTGGAATCCCAGATTTATGTCCCAGAGGGTTCAACTCTTCATCCTTCATTTATCCACCATTAAATAGTCTATTTGGAAAGAGCTTGTGTACAGTGAATGGATGATGACACTCCCACCCTCCTCCCAGTCCCACTCCAGCTCCTTCTGGAAAAGTTGTGGTTTCTCTGTTTTCTCTGAACGAAGTCTTTTTTTGGTACTACTCTGCTGTTTGCTTATTGATTGTTATCTCATATACATATTCTATATTCTCTCACTTTACACTTAAGGTACAGATAATGAGAGATTAATAGTCCGTACTATATAAGTTATAACAATAATAATTACAGACTCTGTGCACTGTTTTGGGTTTTTGTTAATTTGCTTGTTTGGTTTTAAAGTAATGGTTCCTAGCAGTTCAGAATTGATAAATAGGATATTTGATAAAGATATCTAGCCTAGGACAACGTTTTCAGCAGTCCTGCTTTTGCAGCTTCTTTCCTACTATTCATGTGCATTTTCTTGATCTGTGTTTGCAGCTCAGGAGGAGAATAATCAGCTTTTGTGGGATTTAGACATTACAGTGCTTCTCTATTTCTAAGCACTCAAGTAATAAAGGCTTTGATAATCATTTCCAGCATACAGTATTACTATCTTTCCAAAACTGTCATTGCTGTTAAGTTTAATGGCTATTCTACAACCTAGAAGCAGTTATGAAAATCAAAAAGGATGGCACCGCAACTATAGACTGAAATCCAGAAAGCTTTGGTTCTTGCTCCAAGAAAAATATTGAATGCATTAGCAGAACATGACTTCATTAACAGCATTGAAAGTTATCATTTACAGGAAGGCGAGCTTTACTTTGGCACATTATCAGTGAATGACAAAACTTTCTGAATATTTAAGCTAACTTGCACTGGCAGCTAGTTTAGGGCAGCGGGTCTAAAAGCATTTCAGATTACTGCTCGGTTCTTTAGAATAGTATGAAGAAGTGTTATTGCACTTAGTTTTTTGTTTAAAAAAAACATTTTGCAGAATATTCATATATAATTAAAACCACAGGCATGTCTCAAGGCTCCTTACGTTGCCCAGTTTCTTTATAGAAAAGTCTTTCAGACTTTTCTTTTTTTGACACAGGAGAAACAGAAACAGATTCTAAATTTTGTTCCTCCGTGGCTTTTATAGTTTTTTATAGTTTTGTTCAGGGTTGATTCAGTTTTCAGGTTGAATTGTTCAGGTTGAATTGTTTCCTTCTGCTTCTCCTCCATCCCCACCTCTATACACAAAACCTTTCATAATTCTCATCAGTCCTTTCTGCAGCCCTGCCTGGATTTGTCAATGATCTCTTATTTCCATCTAGCCAGCAGTGAGTCTCCTAGACAGCTGTCGTTGCTACTGCCACACTGAGATTAGGCTTTTGTGACATTATCCGTTCTGGGAACAGCAGGACAGATCTCTTGGATTTCTGTGAGCCACCCATCTGAGTTAGACTATACCCTTCTGCAGCTCGAGGACTGCTGTTGTTTCCTCAGCCAGTAAAACAATATTGATATTTCTTAGCTGTTTTGAGAATTAACTTTTTTTCTCTTCAGTCCCATGATTGTTTCATGAATAACTGCTGCAATTTTGATTTAGGTCATCATCATTCAGTGTTTCGGAAAATCAGGATCAATTTCAATTAGGCTTTTCCAATTATCTTTTGCTTACTGTAAAAAAAAATCAAATTTAGTAAGAAAGAACACTATTGTGTCTCGGGGGATTTCTTGTTTACAGTTGTAAGGTTTGATTCTCTTCTGTTTTACAGTGATACAAACGAGGCACAAATGTAAGGCACAGCGTAAAACTAGACTGAAGTAAAAGCAGGGGGGAGAAAGAATTTGGGCCTAAGATGAGCAAAATTGAGAGTATTTAGATGTGGGTAGAGTGCACATTCTTTAAAGTCAAGGGGGCAAAGACAGAAGGTCTAGAAAATCTGAAGGAACAGGAATCTGAACTCAAATCCTGCAGAAAAGCATGAGAGGCAGGTGGTTTGATGTCCCTGTCCAGTCTTGCCACAATTATGTTTTCAGATATGACTCTTCAGACAGGAAGAGATACAGATAAGACACCTGGCAGACAGAAAGGGAACATAATCATGTAATACAAGCCTTCCCTTCACCTGCAGGGACTGGGAAAGGAGAGGAAAGGCAGACTGACTATTCCCACATCCTAACTGGTTCTGGGTAGCTGCAGAGACCAAGCACATCTCACCAGAGCTAAGAGTATCCAGGATAGCATCTCAACAGCTGCAGTGCCTGAGGTGCTGTAGATCTACCAGGACCAGTCTTCGCTGTGCCCAGGCCTGGGAGCAGCTGGTGTAAAGCAGACTTCTCAGGCAGTTGGAGAAGTTGTGAAAGCCTCATTTGCTGTTGCCTCATCCTAGCAGAGTCAATAGCTCTTCTTAATGGAGCTGGGAGTTGTTGCTGTCATACTAAAAGGGATGAAAAATTAAGTTTAAAGAAATTTGAGAAGACAGAAGGGAGTAAATAAAGTCAAGCTAAAATAAAGCCTGCTCATTACAGTGAAAAGGGTGGGGACAAGAAATCAGCAAGTCCTTGAGGGATGGAAAAGGGCACTGCATCAGTTAACAGTGGGAACTGGAAATGCACAATGTTTATGCTGAAAATATTCACTTGTTGCTCACATTTAACTTTTTACTAATGTTTTCACCAATAATGGCCATTAAACAACACCACATATATACACAAAAGCTTGTATTGTGGAAATGGTATTCCCCTCCTCAGTCACTACAGACCACCCTGCGGCACGAAAGAACTGCCTGTGCAATGAAAGGATCTGCTCCCTCTTGCCGCCTGCAGGCACTGGATGCATGTATCTGTCCTTGCTGCTAGATGGGCCCTAACATCCCTGAAGGAGCTGCAATGTCACCAAAACCAGCAAAGTTTCCTTGGGTCACTGAAAAGTCAGCTACATCATTCACATTTGGTGAGGTGTAGAGAGGAAAGAAAGTACAAATCATGGAGGTGGCTGGTGTGCTCCACATCCAGCACGAGGATGGAAAAATGCACAGGCACTGAAATAAAAGGATCAAAATTCAATTGTGGAAAGGAGTAAGGAAAACATGGAAGGGAATGAGGGAAAGGTGAAGAGATTTCATGGGAGAAAGAAGGTCCCCAAGACTTTTTTTCATGAAGAAGAGGATGAAAGGACCGGAGATAGTCAAGGGGAAGGAAAGCTGGTGAAGTGATCACATGGCAATTGGGGAGACAGACCTAATGATGCTTACTGGGGAGACAGCACTTAAGGGAGACAAAGTCATAAGGAATACAGAAGGCTTTAGGAAGGAGCAAATAAAATGCAATTTAAAAAGGCCAAAGAGTTTACATGAAAAGTACGAAAAATTAAGAAGAATACAGAAAATTCACCCAGACATAAAAGGATGATGCTGGAGGAACAGAAAGTAAGACTCAGAGCAGGACTAGGATGTTATTGTCTCTGTTTTATTGTTTAGCACTCTGCCCTGTGAGTGACTAATAGCTTGTTTCCCTTGCTAGATTCTGTTCCTTTGAATACAATCTACACCAGCCTCTTTTTTCTTTTGTTTTCCATTCTGAAAAGCTGGCTGATCTTGCACTTATACAGCTGAAAGTCCATAAAATTTCAAAAAGTAATCTTACAGCAAAAAGCAGTATTACAATAGCAAAGTGCTGTGCCTCCACAGGCAGCAGCTGCAGGAATGGGGTCTAATTTTCACTCTGATTAGCTCTTCAGCTGAGCATTTTCATATGCCTGTGGTCTCATTCTACGCAATAACAAAGAAATAACAACTGAAAACTATAGGGAAGCTTCACATTATTAATTATGAAGTTACTTCTTTAGTAATGAGAACATATATACCAGGAGGACATACATACACAGTGAAACAATTATAGATTACTCAGTTGAAACCACACTTACCAAAATGCCCAAGCAAGCTATGCTCTCTTTCATATGGTTTTGAGCTTTGTATCTTATTTGTCATAAAGAGACAAATCCTTTAATTTCTTAATTTGTTCTCCTGTAGAAGAAAGAGAACACCTATGATCCCATTTTCTTTGGAGGAATTTCAAAGCAAAGAGTATCTCTGGTAGCACTAAATAACTCACTGAGCTAAGTCTTATTTGAAAACTCATCAAATGATAGCAATTCTTGGAAGCATCTTTCATTGCTAAAATGGGTAGTCCTATAGTGTCCTCTTCTAATGAAAGTTGCTTTATAAATATGGAGTGGGGAAAATCACTACCCAAGCTCTGTTTGTGTTCCTTTTAATATTATTGACCTATGGTCCAGTAATAAGCAGAATTTTGCTTATATGTAAATATATAGAAAATTTCTGTCTTGTGATAGTAAATACATGTCCAGGAACTCCTGAAGCACAGGTTTAGTTTTAACTGGAAATGAAATTTTAAAGAAACTCTTGTGCCTCACAGGACAGGCACATTACTGCGGTCTTGACGATAGTATTTTAATCTCTGATCAGCTTCCTCTATTTCTTGAATTTGTGCTTGGGTGAAGGCCTGCTTAAAAGGACATTTCAGTAATCAAGTAAAAACTCCTTGAAGCAGCAAAGTTTCCATGCACCAAGTTGGCAGCAGAAATGTGAGCTCTAGTATTCTCTTCTGCTCTAGGCTCGCTCTGGCTTTTCACTCTCAGGGTCAGGTACACTCGTGCTGCACAATGCAGCATGATGTAAAGACTTCCAGGCTTCTGTCAGCTAGCATTGCTATCAAGGAGGAAAGAGCTGTATTAGCAGACTGCTGCACAAGAGCCAAGTTCTCCTGCCGAGAAACTAGCTTGGATTCCTCTACTCATTTAGCACTAGGTCAGGTGGCACAGCCAGGTACCGCATTCTGGCATGGAGATACGTGCAGTGTTTCTGAGGGGAAGAGCACTGACTGCCTCCCCCAGGCAATTCACCAGGCAATCCAGTCTGTTAGAAATCCATGCACGGCATCCTGCAGCCTTCCAAAGGACACAGTTGGTCATAAGTGACAAGTGAGGTCAAGAGACCTTTGCATCTTTGGCTCTTGACCAGACTCCTCTACAAGAGGAGAGGCAGGTGAGTAGCCACAGCTGACTAGGAACATTGATCTGGGTATTGATTTGTTTCTTTCTCCAGCCTGAGCAGAGCAGGATCCTGCCCCTGCTCTGGAAGGGAACTGGCTGTGCAGGGCCCAAAGCAGAGCAGCTTGTGTCAAGTGCCAGTGGAAATGCCTGGGGAGACTTTGCAGGCAATTACAGCCAACGCTTTGCCCAGCACTAGGAGCTGTGCTATTGATTTTGCCCCATTCTGTTGTCATCAAGACTCAGTTCTTCTAAAAGCTGCATTAGAAAAATGTCAGCAGAAGATCCACTGCACCTCCACATATTGTTCAGAAAGCTCATGGGATTAGCTAGGCCTAATGCAATAGGATAGTATATAATCTTTGGCTTTGATTGCTGGAAATCTGTTTTTATGCCAGGCTCTGCCTGTCCTGAGAGAGAAAGAGCAGAGTGCCAAATTTCATACTGAGTGAGTGCAGCTCTCTGAATCAGCATTAATGCTTAGCTTATTAGAACTACAGGCAGATATGAGAAGGCTAAATGGGCAATACTGAGTATTTAACTATGTATAAGGTGCAATTCAAAAAGCACAAGGCGTGCTTGTTGGATGTACTGTCAGTGGACTCAGTAATAAAGCTGTTTACTGGGGAACACTCATTTTCCTTCTGCCAAATGACAAGAAATTCTTTTTGGCATTGTATGATTGTGATGCTGCAAGTTTTGCAGTGCAGAAATAAACTTGAAAATCTAATTTAACACTGAGCAATAGATTGCTGATCACAGACTGTAACATTTATCTTAAGGCAAATCACTTCACTCTGGACAGCAGCAATTCATGTTTAGGTGTAGAGGTATAATGAGTAGTTCAAAAAAAAAGAGAATATCTTAATCCCTTTGTCTCATAAAATCATTTTCCAGAGTACACATAGCTCTGCTTAACCTTCACCCATGTCCTCTGCAGAACTCACTGCAAGTGTTCCAGATATCTGCTGTTTAAAGGATGATCAGAAATATAATGAGATGAAAATGGTTGTGATTTATTCTTGAAGGAAGCTGTTTGTTGCAAGATTCTGACCCAGATTCAGCCCTCCTTAGGGCAGTTTTGCACTGCACTCTGGGCAGAGTGCCCTTGAAAAGGGCAGAGCTGGTGGTGTGTTTGTGGACTATACGCCAATGTGTCTTAAGCAGCAAAAGTCAAACTCTGCTTGCTCTGTGATTTTTCTTTTAAGTCAGAAAAAACTAAAGTCAAAAAAAGGAAAGTATACAGAATATGTTAAAGAATATGCCTAAAACCTGCATTGAGATCATACTTGGTAGGCAGAGCATTAAGAAGAAATTAAAGTGATTGTTGAAAAGAAATAACAGAGGAGATTAACTATTCTACCTAGTACCTTTTCGGTTTGCACTTGGGTACTGATACTGAAAGTGCCAAGCTGGCACTGAGAGTCCAGCTTTACAAACATGACCCTACTTTTACCTTTTGCTGAAATGCTCTGTAACATAACAGAGCTCTCACTTCCTTTTTTCCTGAAAGATTGCCTTTTTCCATCCTAATTCTGCTAAGAGAAAGAAACATAGGAAACCTTCACTGGCTTTGGCTTGTATCTGAAACTTAATGTTCTTCCTCCAGCCTGTCCTTTCTGCATTCTCCTTCCTTGCATCCCACTTTCATTTCTCTTCTTCACCCTTCTCCCTCTCCTTGAGCAAGTAAGACTGCACATCTCTGTGACACCTGGATTAGGAAGCTGTGCCTTAAAGAGGCTGAATGCTAATACCAGCTCACTAGATTTCACAGGCTGTGTATTTAACCTAGCTGCAAGGGTGCAAGGAGTGCTGCAGCACCACAAGCCTGTTCTGTGTTCCTTTCATTTTCGCTCTGCTCTGTCCACTTTGTTTTGTTTTTCCAGAAACACAGCTAGTTTCTCAACAGCACCCCAGAGAAAGACCATGTTCTTGTTTTCTAGAGACTCTTTTCAGACATGCTTCAGCTGCTGCGATGAGCAGAGAAGTCCATCAATAAAGACTCCTGTCTCACTGCTGCTAGAACAGACAAATTCATCTTGTTATAGAAAAAATCAAGTTTGTTTTCTTTCCCTCTGTGTGAATTACAGCCATATACACACAGGTAGTCTCTTACCTGTTGTTTCTCATTCCTCTGGGCCTGCTTGTCACACCAGCAGGCTATAACATGATGTAAGGAAGTTTCCATTCCTGCACTGATTAGATTTATTCAGTGACATCCCACATCATCAAAGAGAGTCAAGCTCAAGAGCATCCTCCACAAACTGCCATTTGTGGCTGATAAGCTGCACTCTGCCTTAGGAATATCAGCAGACATTGTATTCCCCTACCTGTAATGAATCTGTTCTTCAGTGTTTGCCCTGAATTATCTCACTATCTGCCCCAGGACTGAACAGTGGGAGTTGGTGTCAGCACTCCAAACTGTGTTTAACTATTTACTGTCATTCAGAGATTTGATTGTGCTAGTAGTGCTATTTTGCCTGGCCTGTCTGACAACCCAAATTAGCCAATCACTTGCCATCCAAGTGTCTTTCACTCAGAAGCCATTACATAGGAATATAAGAGCACTGTTACGATTCTTCAGCAGGTATCTGTCAAAGGAGGCCAGCACAGCTGATCTGCAGAGCCTGAGGCCCAGTTCTTCAACATGAGTGAAACTGTGGGGAAATGTCTCCCCACACTTCAGCTCATGCAAAAGTCGGAATGGAGAAAATATTTGCTGCAACTGATGGCAGGAGTAGGCAATCCCAAACTGCAGGTAAGTGCATGTTACAAGATTAAGTAAGCATGTCAAAATATTCAAGGCCTGATGCAACCCACATGGTTTCTATCAGTGTCAGTTTTGGCTTTCCTCATTAGAAAACAAATGTTTTTTTATCTTCCTCATGGAAGATTTTAAAACAAGAGTGAAGGAGGTGTGCAAGTGTCAGGAATAATCCCCATACTCTTCGTGCTGCCAGTGTCCTTGGAAGCGGAGAAGGGATCCACATTTTCCTCCTTTAATAATGTCAGTTTTAATTTGCTGGCTGTTCTTAAGGAAGCTGCTATCCTGGAGCAGCTGCAGGGTCTGTGCAAAATTAACCTGAGCCATGTCCAGGCTCTAGCTGACGGGTGCTGCTCTGCACAAGCTGAGCATGCGGTGCTGACATCCCCATCAGCCAAGTGTAGAAGGCTGGAAGCAGGCTATGCCATGAAGATTGGTATGTCCTGCCTTCCTCCAGGTTTATCTTCTTAGGCCTTGCAGAGATGGATTTGCAGGGGGAAATCAGGAGGACTGTAATTCTCCTTATGTGTAAGTACCAGAGCGTATTTTGTATGCTGAGATGGGGAACTGACCGTGGCAAGCACTGCTTTCTCCCCCCAAACACATCCTGACTGCTCCCCACTTTCTGCAAAGGTGGCTTACCCTCGGAACAGGAACTTTTGTGCTGTTTTCAGGGCAGATACCACTGGGCTTTTGCCTGGACATTTTTATCTCAGGGCAAGTTCGCTCAGTGCTTTTGCTCTGGTTTTACCTGTTCTCTGAATGGTATTATGCAGTCTTCAGTGCTCCCAATACAGTGCTTGGTGACAGTATGCCCAAGACTCGTTACATCCTATCACTCCCAATGCTCTTATTTCGAGTTAGGGCTGTGTTTCATGGGGAAAATCAGCAACATTACAGTGAGTCGAGAAGAATGAAGTCAGTTGGCATAACTTAAAAAGGGGGAAACAAAGATTTAATTCTACAAAATGCCTTTGAATCAATTCAGAGCACTCTTTCACCGAGGACTAAATCCCTAAGGATTAAGGACCACTTTAGTCCTATTAGGACCACTTTAATCCTAAATGAGGACACCCATTTGAGGCTTTAATGCATGTTGATTTGCCATGGTTAAACAAATTGTCTTAACTTACTAAGTGACCCCTTGCAGACAAACCACAAGCCTCCTTGGGTTCACACTTTTGCAGTGTCCTACAGCAAAGGACTGCCATGTCATGCCTGCTACACCACGTGTACCCAATCCTCTTTCCTTCTCTAAGTCACTGACTCATCCCTTTCATCAACTGACTCTCTTTGCAAAGTTTTGTACGCTGCAAGCTATATAAAGAAACAAATTGCATTCAACTGCATTAGCAAGCAGCCTGGAGGGGTATTTTTAATTTTATTTTTTCTCTGTACACTGCCAGAAACCAATTTTCCCAAATAGTCAAACTTTCTGAAATACTTGACTCACATTCCTGAATTATCAGCACTACTTCATGGTCATGTTTTACTCCTTCATTCATTGCGCTCTTTATTCAGAACTGATCTTTTTTCCCGAAATGATTTAGCTGATGCTACAATTAGCACGTTTCACATAGAACTAGCAAGTCCATCTACTCATTCACTGTAATTAGAGAGAAATGTAACACATTTGAAAATAAATAGCCCAGGCATGAGGTGGTTTTGTGGAACAATACAGACAAGTGGGTGGACAGGAACGTGGAAGTGGAGCCAGGATTCTGATGGTAAAAACTGGCTCATCTCCATCAGCCTGCTAGAGCTCCAATAGCTTGAACTCTTGCACTTGGCGATGAGCTATAAAATGATAAAAATACATAGTATAAGGAAAAATGTGCCCTTAATAAGCTGTTCTTTCAGTGGAGTTGTGCTGGCAGCAGCACAGCTTCAGAAACAAATGATCTAAACTTAGGTTCCTGTAGTTGCACCCTGGGCTGTAACTCACGTGGAGTTACAGCAGGGGAAGCGTGCAGAATGGGGGAGTGTCTCTGTGGTATCTAGAATGGCTGGAGACATACAGGAGGCAAATGAAGAGACTTCTACATATTGTCATGATCTGAATGACCAGGAAATACAATGGCTTAGACTGAAACTAGTACAAATTATAATTTTATGCCATTGAGGAATGGAGAGAGATGAATATTGCAAAATTCCTAATTTTTCCCTTCTTGCTAGCATGGCTGCTTCCTTTCTTGGGTCTAATTCTGGAGTACCGTTTTAAAAAATGCTGACATATCATCACAGAAATCAAGATACAGGTTCCAAATTCAAGGTGCTGCTGGAAGCTGTAATCTCATCCTGCCAGTCATCCCTAATTTCGTATCACAAGTCTCCTCCACCACAGCCTCTGTGTATAGTTTCTCACAGGCAGATTTCTGGTCGTGTAAATTGGCTGCGCTCCCTCGGCATCTTCCAGGAGATCATAGGCAGTGCTCAATAAAGAACAAGGCACCTCAAATCTGCTTCAGCCATTATTCTGCTAGAATTAAGAGGAGAAAATCAGATTGTTGTGGCCCAGCTTCCTGGTGCAGTATCTATGGATATGTGTCTTGAAACAAGACCTTATCCACTTGTTTGTTGCTGTTTCAGGAAGTCATGTCATTAAATCCAGTTATTCATATCAATCTTTACTTGAGAATTTTGTTCATCTCTTCTGTTTTTCTGTAAGTCAAAATATTTTATGACAGCTTAGAAAGATCTCATTGTAGCTGTGCTGTATTTATTAGTCAGAAGTCTGATAAGATGTGGCCTTTTCTCCTTAGGACTCTCCAATATATTCTTCAACTCTCATTTATTTGCTGCTTCTGGCTGAGAGCAGCTCTTCATATGGCTTAATATAGCATGTAAATATCATGAATTTGCAAAATGTGGAGCACCAAAAAAGATAATTGCATTGTACTGTCCTCCCTCATTTCTCAGACTAATACAAAATGTCATATGCTTCTGTTATTGAATTGGAAACAAGTTGTTGCTTTTCTCTAGGTTACGGCAAAAGACTAAGAGTACTCCCACATGCTTACATGGGGAATATTATAAGCATGAATCATCTTTGTTGCATTTTCTTCCTCCCTTATGGTAGCAGTAGGGCTCGTGATCTCTCCCAGCAAGCCGGTTGTGTACGCTGTTGCATTCCTTGGTGTATGTCTGATGGCTGGGACCAGAACTTGGTTTTCACAGTTGTTGTCAGCTGAGTTTCACACTTTTATTACTCCTAACCTGAAATTAGCAGGACAAAAGTCTTTGTGCAGATCTCTACTGAGCTGTTTGCATAACAGCTGTTGTTAGGAAAGTGTTGGGAAGCAAGACTCGTTTTTCATTTATTAGTGAATGAAGTCTCCTGACAAGATTATTTTGTGCTGCTAACTCAGGTTCCCTACAATGAATGATTCAACAGTCAACTGCATTGCCACTGATCATGCACAGGCAGACCACAGGAATCCTGGAGGACCAGAATTTGCTGATAATTGTTAATGAGGATACAATTGAGATGTCTGCAGCCTTCAGATGACATCTGTAGCTCAGGGGAGGCTCGGTAGGGGAGAGTCAGAAATAAGAGTCTGAGAACTAGCACAGTGTCCCCTGTTCCTCATACATGATGGGCCTCTTGAGCTCAGTGGCCAGGAAGAGCTGCCTGGAACTGCCATCACTTATCTGCAGACAGAAGGGCATGAGTAATGCTTTGTATGTCACCCCACACCTCTCCTGCTGTGGAGTGGTGAGGCTGCTGCACCAGAGCCACAACCCACCCTGGAGTACAGGGTGGCAGCAGGAATGCTGTCCAACTCATGTTTGGCATCTCAGACAAACTTCTTGGCATAAATGGCACTCTGTCCTTGGCTAAGAAGCAATACAGAGCTGAACCTAAGGTGTTTTTCCTAGATTTTTTGTGGTTGTGATTTGGAGTGCCACACACCTCCAATCCTTAGCCAGGTTCTCACTTCTGCAGATTCTCACTGTCCAGTATATAAGGATGCTAAGTGTGCACACTCTTCTTGATGGGTTATTTTTCTTAGAGCGTGAAAGAAAGAACAGGCTTGCTTGTTTGTTTGTTTCAATCTCATGTCTTAAGGAAATAAAGCCTCTGTCAAAGAGTTTTGAACAGGTTGGCCAGTTTCAGCAACAGGGATGGATGAGCAGAGATCCCCAAGGCATGAAGATCTGACAGGTGACTGAATGAGAGCAAGAAAGAGGGAGCAGCAGGGGGAACTCAGCTGAGACTTCTTTCTGACAGCAGCTGGTTAACCACTGACTCTGCCTGTAGCTCTTCATTCCATGTGCTTACTTTGTGTTCAGCAGGAAGCCTGAAGGCTGGAAACAAGGGACATAAGTAGATCTTTGGATGTTGTATGAACAGACTAAGTGAGTCTAAGAGGAGCTTGAGCAGAGGAGGATTTTGGAAAGACAAAGAATGGGGGTATAGTGATGGCAGTGCTGCAAGACACACAGGTGAGTTTTGTATTACATATATGGATCAGAGCTCAGGACACAGAAAATACATTTGCAAGATGTCAGGCTTAATTTGCTTTACTGTTAATGGAATTAAGTTATTTCTCTCTTTAGCCCCAGTTGCCATATCTTTGTTTTTGTATTTTCTCCCTCATTGGCCACAGCCAGAGAGGCAGACACAAACTTCCACTGCAGTTAGAAATTTTAGCATGCCAAAAAATAGTGTTTCCCAGCCAGGGAACAACTCCCCAATAACAGCAGTAAGCAGATGAAAGAGACACAGCTCTAAAGCATGTGTGTGCTTCTGTCAGTAGCTGTTTTCTCTTTCAGTGCAGCTATCTGTACAAATCGGAGGCAGAAGTCACTACAGAGCCAGCTCATGTAAGTAGAGCTTACCCAAAGTGTAGAGTTTAGCACTTTCTCCTACTCTTGGCTTTCTAATGTGTTTAGTGTGGGTGTTCTGCAAACATGAATAGGCCTTATCAAGCTGTGACCTTGAAAGAGCTGCTGTTATGCAAGAAACCAGATTCTGCTTGCACAGTGTCCGTGTAAAAGTCACCAGCAGTACACCACAGAGTTATTTGCCAATTCCTCAGTAAATGGAGGTTTTATCACTTGGAGGCATGCCTAGTTCAGAGTTGGTACCAACCAGAGACTAAGTCTAGATCTGTTACCTACTTCCAAGGATAGCATTTGCAATAGATCTGATCACTGTTCCCTTTGTCAAGGTAAATGTGTCACCTTTTCCAGTTCAGTGTTATGTTCTTCAGCGACTTGAGCCTTACTGAAGTCCTAACGCAAATGGCAACAATAATACTTCTATGAAAGAAAGTGGTGGGATATGACAAAGTGAAAAGACTTGGGATAATTACCCCTGACTTCCAGTACCCATGTTACTCACCATGCCTGTGATCTGATGTAAAGCATTGTGGAACTTTACAAGACTTGCGAAAGGAGGTGTTGTGCTTTCTCAGAGAACAAATAGCGGCTGGAGAGCCTGGTTTCAGAGAACATATCAGAAGCTTTGCGTGATACTTGTTTCACCAAGCTGAAGATGCTGCAACAATATTCTTTGTAGACAGGCAATGGGCACAGTCTGCAAAAATGGTCCAAACCATAAAAAAGTACAAGTTTACTCTGCAGAAAATAAGAAGATCATAATTTACTATTGTTCTAACTAGGGTTGTGAATATTCAGCAGTAAACAGTGAAAAGGAATTAACCTGCCAATCTAATGACACCCTCCATTTCCTTGTAAGAGTTATATCACAGCCGGAGTCCTTGCTATTTTGGCTTGCTCCCCTCACCAGTAAGTTTCAGAAACTCTCTGAGAAGATAATTGTTTGCAGCTTTTATGATTACATTGCTGGAATGTTGTCAGAACAAAATGCTTGACCTGAGCTGCCTCGAGGTATTGCACTGCCAAAGAAAGTGGGTCTTTATAAATGAGGAACTAGAGATCTCTGACTTTCCTCGGCTCTGCTTACAAGACTTTGCTGAAAACAGTGACAGAAAGCTATGTCCCTGCCCTGGGTTCAGCAGTAGCAGTCATTTTTTCTCCTTCTTAGTAGCTGGTGCAGTGCTGTGGTTTTGACTTTCAGTCTGGGAACAGCGCTGATAACACCGATGTTTTCAGTTGCTGCTCAGTAATGTTTACT
>JANRGW010051091.1:0-19128 GCA_024733675.1 Psilopsiagon aymara | reverse complement strand
CACTCAGGGAAACAAATCTATAGAAGATCAGACTTCATTAGTTCTGCTAGCCATGAAATATTGTCTTCACTTTCCCTCTGGAGTTTCTTACTCTGATTTTATTTTTTTTTTTTTTTTTTTCCATTTATATTCAGAAATCTCACCTGAATGACTCAGATCTTTTCAGCTGGCAGTTTGAAGATGTCACTGCCATTCAGCCTACATTTGCTGGATAAATGACAGCCACCTTTATGGGCACCTCCTCCCTGAAGTACTTTGAGAGCACAGAAGCCCAAGCAGCACACTCCATTTTTCCCTGCACACATTGTCTGTGTCCCTTTCCTTCCTATTCTTCTTTTTGGGTGTGGATACTGAATATATGCCTCACACTGACACTGGGGCAATTCTGTGATGACAATTATGATTTGTGAAAGTGCCATCTGGTTATGTCTGGATCATTTTCTTTAAAGTGTGAGAATTCATGAATCAAATGCATAGAGAGAAAGCATGTACCTACTAAACAAGGTGCTTTTCAAATTCAAGTTATTCTCAAATACATACAGAAGTGACAGGAAGACCACGTGAGAAGGGGGTGGGGGGGGTGGGGAAGGGAAAAACAGAGGAAAACTAGTAGAGAGAATGAGTCTGCACTTATGGTACATATGAATCTGGTGAAGGAATGAAAGAGAAGAGAGGCAGATGAAATGAGTGAGTGGAAATGCAAAAACCTGCACAAGAAAGCTATGTGGGTTGTCTTTGAAAAAATGCCTTTAAGTTTCAAACCTTCCCTGTAGCAGCCTTTTGTTAACTAACAAAGACCAGAAGAACACTGCATGGTGTCCTATTATTTCATTGACCACCTTTTATTTTCTTCTTACAAATGTTAATACTTACTCACTTTCTGACATCTGAGCACTTGGCAGATGTCTTGGATGAGCTGCCAATGTGCACTTCCAATGTGCACCACAAACTGATTTGACAGCTACACTGGACAACTTAGAAACTGGTTACAATCAAGACTGAGGTCTATCTTCTCCATGCCAAAATAAAACCCTGAAAACCACAGGTTCATTTGACACAAATATTCCAGTCAGCCTCAGAGGAAGGTTTTGCTTAGAAGTAGAGGAAAACCCTCTAGCATTTACCGTTCCTGCTTCTTCAGTGAGTATGCATGAAGTGGGAGCCTTGACCACCTCCCTAAAGCACTTTCTGGGATAGCTAAAATGAGTCAAGGGGTTTTTTGAGATACAACTAAT
This sequence comes from Psilopsiagon aymara, assembly GCA_024733675.1. Taxonomy (NCBI): domain Eukaryota; kingdom Metazoa; phylum Chordata; class Aves; order Psittaciformes; family Psittacidae; genus Psilopsiagon; species Psilopsiagon aymara. Next base: position 17,893 of record JANRGW010051091.1, on the reverse strand, counting down.
TAAAACCACCAGGTCAGGTAGAGGCATTAAAGCACTGCATCTTCTTGAGAATAGTTTAATCACTGCCAAAGTTAGGGATTCATTCTCTTCTGGCTTTTTCCTCTGACTAAATGAAACCGCACAACCCACCCCCTTTGGCACAGCTTGTGCTGTGGTAGCTCTGGCATTCCCCCATGAGATATGCACTTCCCTCCCAGGAGAGGAAGGGGAACTGGTTCTCCTGCATCTTTGCCAAGTGCTCCAGTTACCACTTTTTTTAATCTGGCCCTCAAACACTTATGGGTCTTTTTTTGTTGAAACTATTCGGCAAAGTTAGCTCGTATTTGCAAACACTCTCAAGCTTACAGCAATAACACTGGCAGTTTTACTGGCGGTTTTTAATGGTCTTCTTGCCAGTCCGCTTAGAGCTGCCCTTGGAGGTTACAGTTAATTCAGAGCCCATCACACACAAGAGCGCACGCAGCCCATGCTCTTTCCAACAAGACTTGTCTTGGAACTTTCTCTGTTGGCGTTTCATTTACAATTATATTACTTCCAAATGTTTACAGTAGCTTTATTAGATCCATCTGGATTCTTCAGAATCCTCCCAAACTGTGCCAAACCCAAATAATGTGTATCACAAGCAAATTTTACTACTAGACCATTCATCCTCCCAGACTCTGAATAACACACAGAACACTGGCTCCAGCCAGGGTCCTCGGGGGACCCTGCTATTAACCTTTTTCCATTTCAAGAGGCAGTAATTTATTCTAGCTCTTCATAGTGTCTCTCTTTCAGCTAGTTTTTAACTCATGACAGAACTTTACCTTTCACCTCTGATTATCAAGTTCCTTTACAGCCTCTTTGAAAAAGACTTTATTGATAGTGTTTAAGGCTCTGAATTAATTGCATCCTTCATTAGCCACTATTTTAATACTGGAATAAATCTTAGAAAACAAATACTTTTTCCCACCATTAGCAAGTGACTTTATTTTCACTTATCGAAGCCAGTGCAAGGCAGGCGTATTGCTTGCATCTCTCCTCCTACTGTTAGGACTGCTTCCAGCCTGCAATAGTCCCACAGCCGCCTCAAAATGCACCTTTAATTCTTTACCTTAACACGGAGCTAAAACTCTATAACCTATGATTCCAAAATCAACATGAGTTCACTTTAAAGAATGAATACTATGTTTTCTCTCTGCAAAGTAAATGCTTGCTGTAATGCTTGCCTTAGCTCTTTGAAGTCGATAAACAGCCCATTTAATTCCAAGTGTGTTTTTCATTTAGTGGGATGGGCTTTCCTGAATTCAGCTGCTTCTTATTTTACTTCTCACTTAGGCATTCTTGCATCACCTGCTCTCAGTTATGTAATGTGATTTAATTCCGTCTTTTCAAAGATGTCTCCAGGAGTTTTTGCTTTTATTATTTCTAAAAGCCAAGATAAACCCCTGAATTCCCCACAGGTAGTAATTTCCTGCCATTCCATTATACTAACTAGTGTGTGACAATGAACGTACATAAACAGCTCCGTGTCTCTGCTAAATATTTTTCTTCTTAGGCTATGAATGGAGGCCTTCCCCTTTTCCAAAGGCTTGTTCACTCTTGGTTCCTACAAATGTGTACAGACCAATTATCTCAACATTTTCACTCTTAACTTTTCATCAGCTTCTGTTTTGGGGTGTGGGGTTTTGGGAGTTTTTTGTCTTTTTTTTTATTATTATTCCTTTAAAATAATAAGAGCTTATTAAACTAAAAATCTTAACAGCCAGTAAATCCATATCTATTTGTATTCAAAAGGAGATTTTAAAAGTGGCTGGCTGTAAAACTCTACTGACATCCCTTTTCCACACCTCTTGTGAAGGCAGGAAAGTAGAAAGGCAGCTGCACATCTCTGTCATGGTTGAGAGCACTGTTAATTGAGTTTGTGCCAAGCGACTATTTGCCTCATCAGCAACTGAGTGGATTGAGGTGACTGTGTTGAACTGGCTATACCTGGGCTGCAGGTGAGTAAACTTTCTTTCATGCCTTTTGCTAATGACCTCTCTGTGTTCGCCCAAGGCAGGCTGTGTGGGAGGTTTGCTTTTCCTCTATTTTACTTTGTCAGTCAATCGTGTCAGACTGTGGTTCTACTGTCATAAATACTTTAGTTCCTCTCTCTCTCTGCAATCACCTTTGAGTTCAATGGAAAGCTTTCATTGCTTCATCATTGTCAAAACTATCTTAATGCTGTAAATACTTTTGTTCTTCTCTTTTTCTGCAATCACCTTTGAGTTCAATGAAGGCTTTTATTGCTTCATCATTGTCAAAATTTTCTTAACCACACAGACTCATTCCTCAGCAGCAAACCCACTGAAAAACAGCACAAGTGAAAGGATGCACTGAGCAATAGACTGGGTATCCTGTTTTGCTTCAATTATCACAGGGCAGTAGTGGGAGAAGGTGGCTGTCCTCCTGACAGCTTCCAGGATCCTCATTGTTGTTTCGAGATCCAAGGGAAAATCCCAGCCACTCAACATTTTGATATAGTATGTGAGGCATCTGACCCAAAGCTCGTTGAAGTTGAAGGATTATTATTCCATTGATGCAATAGCTCCAGATCTTGTCTGACACAGCTGCCTGGAACTGTAGTACAACTTCGAATAAAGGTGACCTGTTTTTCATGGAGTCAGGGTTGTGATGCCTGGGAAGACGTATTTTTCTGTCAAATAAGGTCTTCTGACAGGACTGAAACTGGGAAGTAAGCCATACTAGTGTGCTTCTGAATTGCTTTAAAACTCAGGCCATGACACTGATGGATGCAGTACAGAAAGAGAAGAGACTTCTCCTGTACATCAGCAGAACTCAACCTACCTAGCTTAGCTCTTCCTCACTGGAACCTGGCAACCAGACTGAAAAACAGCTTTCCTGTTGGAAATTTCCTGATGCAAAACGAACAGTTAATTCACAGCAACAGTCATGCTTTCCACTCTAGAGAAATTCTAACCTGAGTTCATATATCTAAGAGTTGCGGCAGTGGACAGGTCTGGGACATTAACTTTTTACTGAAGTACAGGCCCATGGGTGCAAAGTATCGATAGGCACAAACTGGCTGTAACTCTGCCTAATCTGACAACGGGGAGACTGATCACTGGAGCAGAAAGGCTCTGGAACAGCTCTTTGGTTGGAGCCCAGAAGCCTGACTTTCAAGTGTGCGGATTGTTGATTCTGTGCTCTTTCATTCTGACGCTAGTCAGGAATTACTGCTAACAAATTTACTGTCTGTAGCTGGACATGCACACGTTGTCAGGGTCATACCTGCTACTGCCATTATTGATGCTTGATGAGTATCACATGCATCAAATGAAGCATTAGCAACTTTAAGGAGTTCACACAATGGAAAACTTTGCCCATGCTGGCAGCAAATGTACCTTGTAGGTACAATTTACAAGGTTTGAACAACTTATTTTTACTTTGAACTGAAATGCAAAGGCATCTATTCCATGTCCTTTCAGAACATACCCTCCAGATATAAATTCACTGCCTTATCTTACCTTCGCGGTCCTGAGAAAATGAAATAACGTCAGCAGTTTTTGTGTGTTAATGTTTCCACAATTTTTCCTATTGTGTTCATTCAAAGGAAAAGAATAGCAAAGCTAGCCCTAATAAGAGAAATCTGGATCCTATTTTCACTGCAGAAAACATGGCAGTCTTCAAAGATTAAAGAATCTGTGTGCAGTTCCTCTGAGAAAAGGAGAGCAGGGACCTAATCTCTGGACCTGAACTGCTCCACACCGTGTGTGATAGTTATGGAAAAAGAGTAACGCAAGAGGTATGCCTGGGCTTCACCCAGAGCCCCATGAAGTAAAAACTTCCAAGCAGAAATTTCTACTTAAAATAGAAACTTTGGTTGGAATAGACATTTTATTAAGTCTTCCATCTGCAGCTGCTTAAAACTTTAGAAAGCCAATATACCCGTGAGTGTGGAGTATCTCTGCTAATCCTTTATGCCTCACAGGAGGTTTGTGTCTGTCCTACTCAATGGAGAACCCCTCTCTAGCAACCTGAATAACTGGGCTTGTATCAGTAGAGAAGAATAATCTGGCCCACTAATAGCTGTATTACTCTCTGCCAGCTGAACTGTGTCTGGATGCCAGATTTTGCAGAGATCTGTATCGTATCTCTGTAAACATGCTTTCTGAATACCACAAACTTCCATATACTCTGGTATTTTCTGCTGTAAGTAATATGGGGGAAAAAAAAAAAAAAGACTATTTTTTTTTCCATCTGACTGCATTTTAGATAAATACTAAAATCCCAGAATACTTGGAAGAATGAGTAATAGTCTCCAATGAGGGGGAGGAGGACAACTGTTATAAAACAGCACCTGCCCTGTATGAAACCAGCTCAAGACTGACAAACCCAGAATCTTCAATTGCTGGCTTGTTTTGCTTTTCTTCAAGGAAAATTCTACTATTAAAAATAAAAAAAAAAAATCTGAATAATTTTATCTTGAAAACCTTGGAGGTGCCTCTCCTTTCCAAGTCAGCAGTAGTTAAAGCTTGAAGAATGTCCTTGTCTGTGTGAAAGCAGAAGCTTAGTGATTCTTGACTACCTTTTCTCTAGCAGTCTGGATGTTAGATTTGCTCATTCACCACAGGGTGACCACTTGACATACACAAGTTATCTCTCAAATGCAGTAAGCCTGATACAGCTGGGCCCTGACAGTTTCCCTGATACAGCTGGGCCCTGACAGTTTCCCTGGAGCTAAACAGAACAGACAAATGCAAGGCAAACCAACAGCAAAAAATCTACTTTTACTACCAGCAGTGAATATTATCATTTGAGTTCAGCTATTTCTAAGTCCTGTTTGGCAGGTGCTGCAAACACACACAGGAAAAGGATTAGTTCTCCAGAGTCTGCATTTTCAGCTTTTTGCCTTTTTATTTGTCTTTTAATTTTTCATTAAAAGAACTTACGTTGCAAGCCTTCTCTATTTCTTTGGAGTTCACTGGTGCCTTCCGGGATGGATCAGCAGTGCTGTGGAAAGAGGCTGTAAAGCTATCATGTGTCATGTTACCCAGCAGGTATACTCTATGGACAGTCATAGCAGCCACAGTAAATCTGTGCATTTTATTAATGCTTGCAGCCTAGTTCATCCTACTTCTGCTTTGTAAGGCTTGGGCCAGAGAGAATTTATTCTCTCTGGCACAAGGACTCTCTTGAAGAGCTATCTGGGCATGAGGAAAGGAATGTTTGCTTAACTTTCTTAACTGTGGTACAGTCCACAGGGGTAATTCCTAGCTGAATAACAAGCTGTTGGATATTCATTCATATTTTCACTAACTTCTGGCCACACATCTTTTTGCCAACATGGAAAGCATGCTCTCTCTACCCTCATCTGAATAACTACAGCCAGTTAAGCAGCTTGTAAGGAGAAAAAGAGTAAAGGCTGCTGTGGCAGCAGGTCTGTTTTACTCCACAGCTGTAGAGCTCTGATCACTATACAAACGTATGGCAGAATCAAGACTGCTCAAGCATTTGTAACAGTGAATGAATTTCACAACACACAAGATGCTTTCATATATGAGATGGGCACTACTTCAGAAGTAAACATGTAACTCAGAGGTATTCAGAAGGGCTCCAAAGGAAATTTAACACAGCTAATTCTACCTGGGAAGCCAGAAAAGCCATGGAAGAAGATGCAGTGACTATGGCCATGTGAAGTGCAGACTGGGGATATGAGGGAGATAGGCAAGCATTCAGAAATACCAGCAAGAAAGACACAGGAAATGTAGCGCCAGCTTACATAATACCAGCCTGTAAATGCAACAGGACAACAGCAACATTTGCCAAAGCATTGTCAATGGTATAGAAGGCTTCTGAGCTGTGGTGAGAATGAATAAAAGGTACTGGCATAAGGACAGAAATGACATGATGAGAAGGGCTGCTGGAAAGTGGAAAGCTACCAAGGACAGATTTATTTTGGTGCACAAGGAAAGATGTTGCTGAATTTCAAGACAGATAACTCCTGCCCAAGACTGAAGACATATGTGCATAGTCATCAGAAGACATAGATTAATCCAGTAACTTTGCAACGTATACAGCAATCCTGCTGCTCGTACCTTCTCAGCCACAAGGATACATTCTTCTGCTGTAAATGTAGACGCACTTCTCAAGCCTTATTTGTCCTAGTTGTTCGGCTCAAACCACAGGACATAACTTGTATTTCACAATGAGCCTTTCTTTGTCTGGACATGGTATGGAAGCTTGTTCACTCACATGAGAACAAGATTACTTAAACATGAAACATCATTGAATGTCTTTGAGTTCAGTAGAGGTGCAGTAATTATTTTCACCTCATAATTAAAACAAAACCTGGAAATCAAAAGACAATCCCTTTCATTGCAGCACTGGAAACATTATTGTGAACTGTCTTTACAAAACCACAGTAAAGAGCAAGCTAAAAGGACACACATAGTGGTAGGGTTTTCATTCAGACCATGTAATTTAAGTCTGAATTATATTAGATCAAAGGCAAACTGAATTTAAAAAATACCTGTTGGATTATGCAGAATGGAGTTCCAATGCTTAATAGCTCTGGGAAGATTACAGTGTCATAAGGCTCCATCAATCAGAACAGAAAAACCGAAGAGCAAGGATAAATCGAAGGTTAAGTGCATGGTGCTGAGGAACACCCTAACCACCTTCCTTATACTATTATAAACCGGATGGATTTGTGTTGATGGATCTATTAAGAAGGAAAACCAGCAATCTATATTCAGACAGAGGCTTTCTGCCTATACATTTCCTCTGATGTGTAGAACCATGTTGCATTTTGGCATCTCAGTTAACAGACTGTCCCTATTTCTCTGTTGATTTTCTAACAAAAAAATTGATCTTATTCTCAAAGGGCTGCCTATTAACTTATTTATAAACTTTTCTTTAGCCCAAGAAAAGACAGCACTCCAGTATAGTTTCATTGTTTCTGTTTATCAGAAGATCAGAACAAAGAAGAGAAAACAAAGCCCTAAATCCACAGAAAGATCAAACTCCTTCCTAATATAATCCCAATGAAATAATTTCATATAGCCCAGAGATGTGCTCAGTCTGCGTTTTTTGCTGTGATGAACACAAGAACAGCATTTGTCCTAAATACATCAGGAATCTCAAATAATGTAACATCTACACAGGTGGATTCAAGATGGAGACTGTGGACTCCACAACCTTAGAATTTTATTTTTGCTTTGTTTCCTTTTTGCTGTAGGGCCTGGAGACTGTACATCCTCAGGGAACCACCCAGTTCCTTTCCAAATCAAGAGGTGATCTGAGTTTGGGTTTCACTGGGAATTGGAACAGGCCATACATGCATAGGAAACATACTCTTACCTAACAGTGTGTTATTACATCATGCAATCCCTAGAAATGTGTACCATCAACATATTTCAGTTGCCTACATACTCCTTTTTGCTGCTGGAAGCTATTTGGTACCTTTAGTTCAACAACTGCACTCTTTAAAAGGATAGTGTTAATTCTGTCCTAAAACTTGTACTTATAACACCAAACTTCTATAAAACCTGAAACCTAAAGAATTGCTAAAAGCTATTGTGATAAACACCCTGGGCAATGCCTGAATTCCCATACAGCAGCAATCTGAAGCTACACCAAACAACATAATCACTTTTGAGTAAAACTGCTTCTGTTAGTTTTCATTGACTTTGTTGCTTGATGCTGACCAAAACATCATTACTTGAGCTTTAACTGTGTCAACAGCACCTCCTTAAATTACCAGCAGGCTGTATGGCTACAGACAGCAGCAAAGGCAACAGAAACCCTCTCTGCTGTAAAAGCACCTAGGCTAGCTCTTAAAGAGACATTTGGGGTGTTGGGGTCCCTTTGGTGCCTAAGGTTTGGGAAACCTCTGCTGGATAGCGTTCTCAATAAACTTAATGTCTCTCATGCCCCTATGAGATTTAATTCAAAACTGAATCTACAGCTTTAGTCCTGGATTATGCTACCACAAGTTCTCATCCATTAATTCCCTCCCTACCTTTTGGGATGTCACTCCAGCTTGCTTTTCCAAGTGCTTCTGCTCTTTTCTAATGCAGTATGAATGGTATACATGCTGAAAAGGGCTTCCGTTTCCCATAATCATTCCAGCTGAGAAAAATGCCAAGTTCTGAATGGAATTGAAAAGCAGGTGGTCGGTTCTGAGCACATGAGGCTGAAGAAGTAAAACAGGGTGGTTCTTCCCGCCCCCCTCCCTTTCTTCCAAGTATGGATTAAACCACACTTAGTAAATAAAACCCGTGTGAATTGTGTGCCAGGTCACATCCCGTCTACATCCTCACAAGCACTAACGATTCTGGAAGGATTTAGCATGCACATTAAAGGGCTCGTGGAAGCAGTCCAGAGCGCTTCTAACGGCTTGGATCCTGTTAGTCATTCAAGTCTTTTCTTTTTAAGTAAGACTCTGAGGAACACGCTAATTTTAGGAAGCGAGGGGGCGGGAAGGGGTGTTCCTCTTCCACCGGGAGCCCTTCCCGAGGGGGCGCGCAAAGCAGGGCAAGGGGAGCGCTCCCCGCTCGCTGATTCCCTCAGGCAGTTGCGGGTCCGCCGACCCCACAAGCAGCCCTCTCCGGCGGCGGCCGCTCGCAGTTCGCCCCGACGGCGAGGGTGAACCGCGCCCTCGGGCAGGGGCGGCTGAGGGAGCCCCCGCTCCCCGAGGCTCCCGCGGGGACAATACGGGATCAGGTCCGCTCCTCGCCACCGGCTCCCCCGCACCCCGCGCGGGGCCAGGCCCCGGCCCCACCTCAGCCCGCGCCCCACCTGCCCGCAAGGCGCTGCCCGTGACGTCATGGAAACACCCCCTTCCCCCGGCGGGCGGGAATAGCGCCTCCTTAGCATGCAGGGGGTGGGGGGAAGGAGCGAGCGGGCCCTTCCTATTGGCCGGCGCTGCTGCCAATCAAGCGCGGCGGCCCCGCCCCCAGCCCTGCTCGTGGACGTTCCCCTGAAAGCGAAGCGGGGAGCGGTGGTGCTCCGCGCGCCCTCGCCCGGGCCGGCGCGGGGGGAGCGGGCGGCTCTTTGTGGTCGGGGTTGTCGCTGCTGCCCGGTTCCTACCTCCCGGCTGCGGGGCGCGGCTGCCCGGGGGCTATGGCGGAGGCGCCCGGCGGGCGGTAGCTCGGCAGGTGAGGAGCTCAGGTGGGAAAGGCGTGTGTCCCCGGTGGGCTGGCGGCGGTTGTGCCTCCCCTCGCTGAGGTGCTAGCTCGGCACGGGAGAAGTGTGTCCTTTTACCTCAGGAAAAGCGCTGTTCTCGGCCGGTTCGCGCCGAGGGCGCCTGCGGGCCGGGCCGCGGGCGGGCTGGCGGTGGTTGCCGTTGCAGCTCCTTACCCTCCCGCCTCCCGCAGAGCCCTTCCAGCGGCCGTCTGGAGTGCCTGCCGCCCGGTTACAGCCCCGCGCGGCTGTTCAGGAGCTGCCGCCAACTCAAACACCTTTTCCTGCTTCGGGAGGGTGCTGCTGAGGGCTGCGCGCTGTTCGTGTCACTCCCGGAATGCGCCGTGTGGCACCGGGACGGAGCGGATTCCGGATTAGCTGCCATACCCCTGACTAAGCGGAGGCTTTCCCGGAGGGAAGGGGCGAGGGCAGGGCTCCCCCCTTGCTGTGCGCTCTGGGGAGCGGAGCTGGCTGTAAGCGTAACTTGGGGAATGTTGAGCATGTTTGCAGAGCCGTCACTCTCAGTCTGTAGCTCTCCGTGCAAAGTAAAAAACGCCGTCGTTTTATTTAGGTATTTCCTTTCCTTGCGCACATCTTTAAGAAAATAGGTTAATTAAGTCTAGCCGCTTCATTTTCAAGGTTGATGTAGTTTTCATTTGAGGGCAAGTTAGGCATTGCGAGCATTTAAATACTCTATTACTCGAGAATTGCATGGTCCGGTTCACTGGCACTTGCTGATTTATTTTTATGAGGGAGATTATCTGGAATGGCTGTAGAAAAGGGCGTTTAACAAATTCACGTTGCCTTGTAAGGTAATTTGTGTGCCTTACGTTTTTATCCTGGGCCTCTGATGCTGATAATAGTGTTTTTCCTTCTGCAGTTTATTGAGAAGGGGCATAGGGAACACTTGATTGTTGCTTCATATCTTGACTTTCATCGGTTGATGCTAGAGTTCAGAATGTTTCACTCTAGTTAATTTCAACAGCGCTTGTAAGTCTGGTTTCAGTATTCAAAGCAGGTGTTTTTATGGGCTTTTTCTGTAAAGCCATAGGTAACAACAATTTTAATTTTCATGAGCTTTGTTTTTTATTATTGAAAATGTAAAAGGAAAATAAATCTGAAGTAATACTCCCTAGGGTGTAGTCCCAATAGATTAAGCTAAACAGTTTCCACTTTGGCTTTTAGTCTATTTCCAAAGCAATAGCATTCACAATTCATTATTCTTTTTTCTTTACCCTGATATCCTCCTCCCCGCGCACAGTGTTAGGCCTGTTTATTTCCTCTCTTAACATTTTCTGTAATATCTAGGTTGTTTTAGGGATTGGCGGTGCTCTCTGTGTATGAGTGTGCACTGAACAGTTGTGGTTGGTCTGAAATTACTAGCATGTTCACCAAGGGCAGGAAGTGATGGTGAGACTCAGCTGGAGTCTGCTTATTGCAACACTGCATGCATGACTGGCTCAGACACTTTTGCAAATGTCAGTATACTGTATTTTGTACAGAACCTTATTTATTTTAGTAGCTGTGTGTATGTCATTGTGAAGAACTGGGTTTAGTTCAAATCACATCTATTATAAGCAGATACATGTCACTCTAACAGCCTTTCCATCATTTGTTGCATTCTGGAGGTCTTGTTACATGCTGTGTAGAAGTAGAGTGAAATAGGTCATTACTCTGGCAGTCTTGGATCTTTGGGTTTCTCATTGAAAAATCGAGTTTTCAGTTGCTATAAACAGTGCTTGTAGCTGCAAAATGAGGAAAGCCTTCCCATTGAAAGGAAATTCATGTATGAATTGCTAATATGCTTTAGGCTTAAATCTTACTTGCTGTAATGTGCATTTTGAAAGGATGCAGTGAGAATGAGGCAGCAGAATATGTAACTGTGCAGACATGAGGTACTTTTATATGTGAGAAGCGGCATAGTATTTATATCAGTGTATTTTGATCTTATTGAAGTCAATCTCTAATTGATTTCAGTTAAGATTTGACTCACCAAAGGCACAAAGTTTTGCTGGTAAAAGGCTGAGGGACAGATACTGTGGTACGCCACTACTAAGGTAGCTGACGAAACTTCTAGGAGAATCTAATTGCCTTTTCCTGTTTCAAGTTTCAGATAATAGGTTGCAGATACTGTGAATTCTGGCAAACAGCTCCCCAGACTGGGACTAATGTTTCTGTTACAAAATTTATCCAGTTCTGGTCTTTGGGATTTGCGTGTCTGTCTTGTGCATTTCTGATTGTGTTCAAGCAGTATACGTTGGGGGAGAGACTTTGGTTTTGGTTTTCTGAAGCTGTCAGTTGTGGTACAAGTATGTAAATTCTTGAATATCGTGCCTCAAAGTGCATGTTACATTCCTTTAGTTTCTCGTTTATCTGAAAGACATGGAGGTTTTGTGTATTTAACATTCTGTCCTGTTGTGGGTACTTGTCCTTATTCTGCTAAAGTAAAACATATACCCTCAATGTTAATTACCTTAGAGCAAAGTTTGCTGCCTGCCTTCAAGGTCTAGTGATGTGGGTGTTAATGCTAATGAATATGACAATCTAGGTAAAATTGGGAGCATAATAGCTAAGAAAAGCACAGCTGTGAGTCTGATCCTGAGAGGCAGGATATCCATAACTCCTCCTCCTTTCAATCTGTTCTAGCTTGTTGCTCATGCGAAGTTCTTAAAGCTGCTAGTGACTTCCATGTAGTGCATATGTTCAGAAATAGCAGATTCTATTATATATGAAGTTATGACATGAATTAGCACAGTGTTGCGGTAGTGGTTTTAGAGCTCTGTCAATGTGAAGCTTACGGCATGTTGTTGCAAGTTGCTTGAACTAAAACTAAATTTGATGACAATCTCAGCAGAGGAAGAAAACAAAGCTTGCACAAATTCTCTATAATTCTCTGTATTCAGGTATCTCAGTTGAGGTAACTGTTAAATGATCAGAGTTGTGGGTTTGGGGTTTTGTTTTGGGTTTTGTTTTGGGTTTTTTGTTGGTTGGTTGGTTGTTTTTTAAATACGAGTTCAATAGCTATTCTGGTACCTGCCTTGTTAGTAAAAGTAGCAAGTACTCTTACTGAGCTTTGGCTAAGACAGAGAAATGTGTTCAGCCAGTGCAGCTCAGCTCCTGCCTGCCTGGTGTGCGAGAGCCACACTGACTCAGGACAAGCTCCTCAGGGCAGAAGTCACGTGCTGGTGTGTAGTGCTGAGCATGGCAGCGCTTAATCCTGTTTCCATGTCTGGGCACTCCGTGATGCTAACCACAAATGTAAAGACATAGAGTTGAGCCGCTTTTCATGTAGCAGGTGCTGAGCAATTTTTGCAATGCCTGTTTGCTTATGATTGACAGTCTTCGGCTGAAGCTATTCTAGACATAGCTCTTGAATCTTTTTCTGTGGGAAGTACTGATAAGCGTGACTTGACAGGAATCCCTATTATGTGCAACAGGGGGAAGTTAAAAGAGTGAGAACTGACTTTCACTGACCTCTAAGCCCTAAGCTGAAGTACTGCATTGAGAATTGCTATGAGTTTCTAGCTCAAGAGATCTTCAAACTTGCCAATTGCATATCTGGCTGCAAGACAGCCTGAGATAAAGGTAGTGGTTGCCTAATGGTATCTAATAAGTCACAGAAGGAAGGCTGTAGGTATGATTCTTTATGCATCTCTGTGCACTGCTCTTTAATTTTGTTACAATTTAGACTGAACTTGAAAAATCTTTCCTTTGAAGTCACTGAGTAACATTAGACAAGCTCTGTGCTCCTTGTCTGACCAAAAGGTGGGTATGTATCTGTGTTTCTAAGTATACCACTTCAAAGTCCAGTTGTTAAATTACAGGTATTTGGACTGAAGATTTCCTATTTAGTCTTTAAGTTGTGGGGTTTTGATGGCTAAATCCTGTTTAGGTTGGCAAACACAGCTGCTGCCATGTCAACACTCAATTATTTCTTTCTTGATGTTTTCTTTGACACTTATGTTAATATGGGTGTGCAAACACAACTCCATTTTTTTCTGCCTTCCAGTGTAATACATGAATGTGGTGTTAATGAGATTTTTTTTTTTATTGATTCATCTTTCCATAATAGCAACTTGTAAAGTGATGGCTTCAGATTCTGCCTGCATGCTGGCTGAGATGAAACCTGAAAAATAATCACAGCAAAAGAAAAGGTACTATGTGGTGCCACAGGTGTCATGCACTTCTTGTTCAAAGAACTCTATTCTTTGAGCAGAGATGGTAGCAATACAAAATAGTAAAGGTGAGAAACCAATCCTTGTTTATATCAGTGTTGAGAACTATTCTGTGTTTACTGATAATATACCTGTTGGGTTTCAGTGATGACTTTTTGTTACCATTAGGAAAACCTGAAGATTTGTCTGTTTGCTGTATCCTCTTGATTAATATTTCTGGGGTAGAAGTTTGAAATGTTTCCCTGCCTGAATGTAGCTTGTACTCTTTCCTCATCCTAATTTGTGCCAATTCTGTTAGCAACACTTGTGATGATACTGCAAAAAGTCTGTTATCACAAGTGTCATCTCTTATCTGTAATGATGATAACTTAGGACACTTTTAGGTCAGATTTAATACCACTTTTTCTGGTGGTTCTGGAGGCTTTTCCTATTCACAGTGTCTTTGTTACTGTTGTGACTTCAGTCTGTTCCATTTTCGTATACTTGGCTGGTGAAAATGAATGAAGCTCCTGGTCTTAATGGTTCCCATAAAGAAGGACTGTGTGGGTATACCCTATTTGCCTTGCATATTAACTTGTTTCTTCCTGGGAGTAGCTGAAACCACAGAAGAGACAATTTCTGAGCAGCTTGTCAATCACCAAGAGAACTGTGTGTGCAGGAGACTTCATCCTTCTCAGTGTACAAGCCTATCTATGTCATTATTAATTCTGCTTGTTACAGAAGGTTCAGTCCTGCCCTTCAGGTTTTCATATGAGTGGAGTAGGATACAGATTTTGGACACCGCTTTCTGCCATCTCACCAACCACTTGCATTTAAAAGAGTCTCACTCTCTTCCAAAGATAACTGCTTTTCCAGGGCGGCTGGAAAAATAGCCTTGAAGAGGGATAGAATTTATTTGTACTCTTAGTTCCCCAAGTGAAATGTACAATTCTTATTTTCACAGGACTTTTGCTGTCCTGTCTGCGGTGCCAACAGATAGCTTTGAAATCAGCCCTGAAAAATTTCATTGTCAGAAGAGTTCTGCTGCTTCCTCAGGCTGCAAGGCACAATAGCAGCATCTCCCCTGAACATGATGCGTAACACTTCTTGCTCATGCTGGCACCTGGGACTACTCTGGCTGCAACTGTATTGCTAGGAAAGAAACTTATTTAATAGTCTTATAAAATACTGTATTCTGAAGGAGTGTGAATGGTTCTATTGTTTCTTTCTATATCCCTTGCTTGTGACAAACATGAATGCTGAGATTCTGTAGACAAAGCTTTGACAGCATAAACTGTGAGTTTAAGTGCAACTTACAATGTTGGGGGGAGGAGGGAGGAAGTTTCACCATGAATGTGTTTCTGTCACTGACTGTCTTGTGTATCTTAAAAAGAAGCAGTGAGTGTCTTATTCTTCTGTAGTGCTGCCTGAGCACTTTAAAATAACAGTGTAAATCATCAGTAGCAATGGGGAACCTGAAGACCTGTTAGCGATTGCTGTTTGCATATGGGGGAGCTGATGAAGCTAGTCCTGAAGCATGTGGGCTACTGAGTCTTTGCTAGCTTGTTAAGATGACTATGGTAGGAGTTTGTGGTGGCTTTCTCCACTTCCACTCCCTGTTACCTTGCTGCTTGCTAAAGGCAGGCAGGCTGGTACTTGCTGAAAGACCTTTCTACAGTCTGGTAACTGTGTGGGATTTCCCACCTGCGATCGGATGTATCTGTGTCTGTGCAGCTCAGTGGCACATGACCTCTCAGTTCTTGGGAGCTATGCAGCCATTTAGATAGCAGATGTTCCAAGAACTTGCTAGCCCATTTTTATTTTGGTTTTTTTTTTAGCAGTGATCTCACCGCCTCAAAAGAAGTGGGCTGCCTAGTATGCATTGGCTATTTGGAGCTGGCATTATTGCTGAAAGATTACAGGTCTGTTGCTTTACAAGTAAACAGTAATGGAATAAAAAAACCAAAAATAACAAGCAAAAGGTGTTACAAAGACTATGCCTGAAGATAAAACTTCTTAACTTTTGGGGGTGTTTTTGCTAGTAAAAGCAGTTAATAACCTCTGTTCAAGCCTGGTGCTCTTGTGTCATGGGAACTTCTCAGAGCTGCAGCTTACTTGCTGTTACTGTTAATAGGGTTAGCTAAATTGCTCAAATCAGCCATATTTAGTTTCCTTAAAAGATAAGATTCTGATAATGGTTTTGTCATTTGTTAAGATGTGTAACAGGACCGCTCCAGAGGCAGTGGGCACTGAAGCACAGGAGGTTCCCTCTGAACATAAGGAAGTACTTTTCTCACTGTGAGCATGATCAAGCGTTGGTGCAGGTTGCCTGGAGATCTTGTGGAGGCTTTCCTTGGAGGTATTCAGAAACTGTCCAGGGCAGGTGTCCCTACTTGAGCAGGGTGAATGGACCAGGCTACCTGCAGAGGTCCCTTCCAACTTCAACCATTCTGTGGTAATTCTGGTAATGTATTTTGAACTTTAATGGAGTGCAACTTTGCTCTTCAAACTCTTAGATCTAAAAGTGATTTTGGAAAAGCTACCCTGGTGTTTTTCTCCAGTCTTGTGTGGGTCTTAAAGTATGTCAATAAGCAGCCACCTTTCATACAACAGGGTGCAGCTGTTGTTGGAATAGACTTCTTATGGGGGATTGGTTGTGTTTAACAGAATTTGGGTTCTTGACATAAGAGAACTAGAACTAATGGGGTTTTCTAATTTGCCAGTACTAAGGTCAGATAACAAGCAATTTGTATATGAAGAGGTATAATCTGGGCTAAATCTAGTCCTGTAATTGAACTACAGTAACAGCTGTATTTAGGAAGAAGATTTGATGTTTCTCATTTGCTTTCTGATTAAGGCCACACAACGGAAGGAAAAGAATTTAGGTGTTGGTCTACAGGACTTTGTCATGTCTTGGCAGGGAAGCTACTGTGTCTTAAAAAGTGAATTCAGTATGGTACCCTTACTAGAATCAATAAACATTATTTATTGAATAAAATGATGGACAGCAAAGATGTGTTATGGATTTTCATTTCATTTGCTTACCACTGTGGTATCTGTACTGCTTTTAGGATGTGTGGAGACACACTGGGATTAAAATTCCTGACCTCAATATCAGGGGCAGTTTTATGGTGTTATTATTAACCTTGCACTCAAAAAACCAGATCTAAAATGAAACCTAAAGTTTGGATGTTGAGCAAAATGGTGTGCCAGAGTATTGTGGTTGATTCATGTCTTTCTTAACTGAGTGGTGCTGATTGTTTTTTTTTTCACTGAGTGACCTAGCTAGGAAGTATCAATTCAAAGCTTTACACTACTGCCACAGCTGTTGAAATTCAGGAAGTGTCAAACCCATTCATTCTTTCCTCTTTAAGAAAAAATAAAAGTTGTATCTCTGAGTTTGTTTGCAGATTTGTTACTGTCCTCCAAATCCACCTGTCTTATTTGTGAGGCACTGGAACCAGAAGGGTATTATGATGAACTTAAAAGCCTTATAGAACTAAGGCTCACTTAAAGGATATCTCTCAGTGCTTACAGAAGCTCAAATTGTTGGGAAAGGAGAACTTAGGTAGGGAATTGCTATTGTGGATAAAGTTTTTGACTTTCAGCTCGTGTCTAGTTTGTTTTGTTGAAGCAAGCTTTTTAATGTTCCTTTGCTTAGAGTAAGAATAAAAATGCACCACTGAAATCATGTTTCATTCAATCTGAAATTTCATTTCAGATTTAGGGATGTTAAAGCTTTCCACAGGACAGCTGAATCATAGGCTTCTGTGTACACACATGCACATACACTTAGTTTCACAGCTTATTTTCCTATGTATAATACTATATTGTACTTTACTCTTTGAAGCTCAGCAGGATCAACACTTCTACTTGAAAATCAACAGTAGAGCCATTGCTGGGATGTTAATTGGCAGATGAGGGTGTTTATTTTTTCGTGGGGTTTTGTCTGCTTTTCAGAGAAAAAGAAGGAAAAAAAGTATTGTCAGACTTTCAGGAAGTGTAGTGTTTGATGAGGGTAACTCATAGTTCGGTTGGTTTTTTTTTTCTTTTATTGCAGGAACAAAAAAGTACATAAGGTTAATTTTTTCTGATATGTTAAATGCATGCAAATGCTGGTGTACAGATGATCCCTTACTGGTGACAATCTCACATTTTAAGAGATCAAATTTTAAGTAATGGGACATCATTGGGTTTTTTAATATGCATGCATGGTCAATGTTTTCATCTATCAGACTTCAGTAATCTGCTTTTATTCCTAATTGCATAGCTTGATAAAATGAGAAGGGAAGATGCAATTTCCCATTTCTAGCTGTATTGTCAGCCATCTCTTTAAATAATTGGCTTCCTTAATTTCATGTCACCTAAAGTTCTGTCCAACCCTACCTTGAACACTGCCAGTGATGGAGCATTCACAACTTACCTGGGCAACCCATTCCAGTGCCTCACCACCCTTACATTAAAGAACTTCTTCCGTATATCCAATCTAAACTCCCCCTGTTTAAGTTTGAACCCATTACCCCTTGTCCTGTCACTACAGTCCCTAATGAAGAGTCCCTCCCCAGCATCCT
>JANRGW010051087.1:0-49604 GCA_024733675.1 Psilopsiagon aymara | reverse complement strand
CCCCCCCCCCCCCCCCCCCTTGCTAATCAATATGGACTCCCTCTCCTATAGTGAGATTCACTGTAGAATTTCCTCTCTTACTGCTCCTGCTTGGGTTTCCAATAGAGATTCCCCCGTCCATTGGGGTGTGATAGCTTGATTCATTTTTGGCTCACTTCCCCGTCATGCCTAAGTGATGGACAATGTGTCTGGAAGCCAGTACAGAATAATAACATTAACTCGGTGTCTAGCAAACAAACCAGACTTAAGAGAATACTGCCAAAGAAACCCTGAGGAAGAGAAAGTGATGAAAATATAAACGATTAGAAAGAGATAAGAGACAAAGAGCCTAAACCTGTCCAGGGAGAGAGGAAATGAAAGTAGGAAAGCAGTATTCAGTGGGTTTAAATCAACTCACTGATTATCACAGACTGACACCAGCTGAAGATCTGTCTCCCTGGCTGCTGCTGGGAGCAGCTCAGCCCTAATGCTGCAGGCTGAATCCTACAAGCCTTTTCCAGCATTCAGATTGCAGAGCCTGAGTTTGTTGTGTTACACATCAGAGTGTGTTGATCCCTAATGCAGTCCCTCTGTATCTTTCTCTTCAGATGCAGGCAAAAGAGGAAGGAAGAGAATATGGAAAGGGCCAGGTAATTTTCAGTCCTCTGCTGTCTCAGCTGAGAGACAAACTCTTCCATCTTTCCCAAATGAACACACAAGGAACAACACTGCCTGGGCAAGAGCAGAGTACTAATGGCAGTTTGCTTCATGCTGGCATTTTAATGTCCCCTATGAGAACTCTTCCTCAGTATAATCCAACTTGCAGCTCTCACTCCTGGGCTCACGGTATGGTCTCTTTGCTCAGTAAGGTCCGTTCATCCTCAAGGAGGGGTCGGGCATGAATATGATCAGATTTGCAAACATATGCGTGAGCTTGTGTAGTGAAGTTTCCCTCAGAAGCATGTTCCTTAGACAGGGACAGGTTCTCCCACCCTAGAAGGAAGAATTGATGGGAGTGGAGAAAGTTGCTCTACATTATTCAATATAAATGTAAATAGGAGGAAGGGTTCCTTTGTATACACTGTGTTATTTATGCTCAACCCTGGAAAAGTGGGCAGCAGGTTAGGATCTGCTTGCAAATCGAAGGCATTTGTTTTCCTGGGAGTTGATGCAAATAACGTAAATATGCTTTACATTTTAGAAGGAAGCTTATGAAATATTAAAGGCAAATTCCCAGGTCCCATCTCCCATTGAAATGGAGCGCCCTTGAGGGAGACTCAAAGATATTGTGATGGTGAAGCACAGAAAGGCAGAGGTATGTGTGCAAGACAGAGAGAAAGCAATGTAAAGGGATGACTGGGAAGACAGTTGTGTTTATACAGAGAAAGAGATGCCTAGAGGGAGGGATGAAAAGAGAAAGCAGTCTGGGTAGCATTTCTGTGTCTCAAGAGTCTCCCCTTTCCTATTCCCTGTGTGCGTGCATGGTGGGGACTATGCGTGTGTCTGTCAGTGCCACAGAATTCTCCCTGCTGTTAAAAACCCCATTGTAAGGGAAGCAGGATTGCTACCTCATTGCTTTCAAGGCTGAGGCCTTCAAATGAAGGGGATTATTTCACACAGCAGATGCTTGCTGGGCTGTTTTAAGAGAACAACCATTCCAGCCTTCTATAGTTCAGCTGCAAGGCAAGGGCTCTGCCTGACTGTCATGGCCAGCACCCCCTGCTGAACTATTGTAAGAAGACAGGATGGGAAAGGCCGAGTTTATTATCACAGGATGAATAATGATAACGGTGGCTGGGTCCCAACCATCCAGCACAGCCTGTTTCCTTCCCTCCTTTGCTTGAAGATGGGCAGGGCAGCGTCTGCCTTCTCCTAGCACTTAATCAGAGAGGCTGCATGAGCAGAGGTAATAGACCGCCTGTCAATTAAATATGTGGCTAGTGACCAATGGGTGGCAGTTGTCAGGGCTTGTTGCGGGGAAAGGAGGGTAATTATCGGCTGTAGTAGGGAGCAGAAGCAATCGCCTGTTTTGGCGAGGTCTGATTAGCAGGCTGCACTGCCTCTGGAGAGCAGGCCATGAAAAATGCAGGAGAGTGGATGCGTGCCTGACTCAATAAACATCATTACTGCAAGGGGAAAGGAGAAAGACCTGTGCGTGCAAGGGGCTGCAACCAGCAGTGATTCAGAGAGCAGTGGTACACCAAAGAGAGCAGGGGAAATGCTCCAGCAAACAAGCAGCCCTGGCTGCTGGAAGCATACCCTTGCATCGCTAAATCTTGCATCCCATAATGAAGGGTTGGGCTATATGGGAGAGCCACATGGGCATGCGAGGGATATAGCTTTGTATGTATATTATACATGTATGTGCTGACACCAGGGCGTGAATAGACAGAAGGCAGCCAATGGGTCTGTGAGTGAAATGCATTGCAACGCAGGTCTCTGGCTCAGTAGCCCCAGACAGTGTAAGTTGGCTGGCCCCAAGTAGCATCTGAAACAAGGGAGCAAGGAATAGATATTAGCCGTGGCAGCGCCCTGCAGCTGAAGCAGGAGGCTATGCAAACACTTCTTTAAGATGCCTTAAGCAAACAACCCAGCTTCTATTTTGTCTGATTTATTTTCTTCCTTCCCTCTTGAGATAGGCAGCATGCCCACTTCAGATATTTCAGGGGCTAAATAAGGAATACAGCAAGAGGCAAGCAAAATCAGGGTTTAACCATCTGCAGTCCTCAGCTGGATAGGTCCAGGGAACCTGAAGAACTCCAGGCATTCCTTTGCTCAATCCCATCAGCGCGGTAAGGGCGGGATGTCCCTCAGCAGGTCACCTTTCTGCCAGGAGATGCGATTTCCACAGGTTTTGCATTTCTAAGACATTTTCTTTCTTTAATTGAATGCATTTATCTATAGCACTGCCAGTGCCACCCCCGAAGACAACAGAGAGGAGGGAAAGGAAAAAGGGCATTATTTAACTTCAGATTAGAGAGTCTGTCAGTCTAAATAGGGACCTGCAAGTTGTACTGAACATTTTTATAACATACAGCACTTCAGCAGCATTTTAAGTAGGACCCCAAAAGAAGACATCAGTTGAACTCCTTGACTTGATGACTGATTGGGTCATTGCCTATGTCTGGAAGCTGTGTTTGTATTTACCGACAGAGTTTGAGATTCCTGCAATGCAATCATTTGCTTGAGTTCCCCAGGCAATGGTGTATAATACGTGGCTGTAAACAGTAATAGATATAGAAGTATTAGTGTAGAGTCTAACCACACAACCACCAGTGGAGCTCCAGGAAGCGCAGCTCATCCCAGCAGGATGTGATGCTCATTGCAGAGGAGATGGAAGGGTGTAACTCACATGGAGCGGCTGGCTGCACTCTGCCAGAGCAGCATAGCTGCGATGTACTGATTGACCTGCAGGCTCTCTGGCCAGTGCTAGCCCGGTGGCAACTCAATGGGAGACAAGCAACAGTTCTACCAAGGTTCAGAAGCAGCCTGACCCGTGCTCCTTTCCTCCCCCATTGTAAGTCAACACAGCATCACAGGTCCAGAATTCACCCTGTACTCAGGCATGAGGTATCCTTATTCCTGCAAAAGAGCCCATCTTTTGACATCCTCACAGTGCTCAGCCTCACTTCTCTGACATGAGCATGCTGTATATGCAATGACATTGCAATTACTTCCTGTACCCTGCTCTGATAACAGGAAAGAAGATTTCCACCCAGGCAAAAGGGCTTTTTCCGCCCCTCTCCCTGTTTTCTTTAGGATGGAACAGCACCCTAAACCTTGCCTGCACTCCTGGGATACGCTGCAACAGCCCCAGTGCGTGGCTGGATGCTAGAAGTGGATCACACGGGCTCCTCCTGCCAGCTGGATGCTGGTGTTGCCACCGGCTCAGCACCAATTATTTATGAAAGGAAATAGAAACAAAACTGCTTGACATTTGAAAAGGAATCATTACCACGCACTTGTGGCGAATCAGAGCTGGAGTGCTTTAAAGTTCCATCGTCCCAGTGCTTAATTAGAGACCAGGCTGCTTATGTTTAAGCTCTCATGAAAAATTTAACCCCTGGATGCTCTGCCTGATTCCAGCCAAACTCTGCTTCTGGACCTCCTCCCAACAGGGTGCTGGGCTCAGCCTCTCGCTGTACAGAAGCATCAACCCCAGCCTTAGGACTGCTCAGGTGTTTCAGCAGAGCTCCCAAGGGTGGTTTGGGAATTGATTCTGTTAGGTTAGAACCTTGATGCAGGCTCTGGGAATCACAGCAAAGCCATCATAGCCTCACTTGTTCCCAAGTACTTGGTGCACCAGCTCTAAGGAATAACCATCCTCCCCAGGGCAGGATCAGCTTTGGCCAAACCTGGCTTCTTTTCCCCCTTGTTTTTACAGCACACACCTCCATGGATGACTGAGCTGAAGATGCTCACCCTCTCTGCCTCAAAACCTTAATGGATACTGGGTCAGTAATTAGAGCCTAGTCACCATTTTGGGGTCTAGTCTGAGCTGCTCTGCTTTTTCTGGATGACACCGCTCGCCTCCATCCCTCTTCTATAAAATGGGTGTAGCAGGTGTAGTATGAAGATAAATAGACTGAGGAGCACAAACTGCTCAGATAATGGGGTCTATATAAGCTTCCAGAGTAAATGATCATTGTAGCTACAGCTGAATTTTCCTAATCTAGACAAGCCCCTGTTCTCCTGTCCTTCAACTAGCAGTTTAATTTGCATTAAAGAAATCCATCCAAGATGATGTGAATTGCAGTTCCCTCGCCCTATGCTTTACAAGGTATAAACATAGCATCTTCTTTCTTAAATGTAGCCTCTGGGTAGGGATCCCTGTGAAATTGAGAAGCAGGCCATTTTTCAGATAAATGATTCATATACAAGATGCTGTGAATGACCTGACACTGACCTGGTTGAATTAATTCCAGTGTTTGAGCTTCCATTTCTATTAAAACTCCATTTACCAGCGAAGTGAAAAGGTAATTATCGTCCCCAGCTTTAAATCACTCTGCTGCTGAATTATTAAAGGGAAGAATTAAAAATAATCAGGCTTTTACATTATACTTCATAGAGAGGAAATTAAAGGTGTAAGAAAGTATTTTTTTTTTCCTTGAATTTAAGTATTCATTTCTGAGATTCATGTAGAAATTGAAATTATTCTCTCTGCATGCCCAGCTCGTTCTCTTTATGAAAGATGCACAGATACACACATGGGGGGGGGGGGGAAGGAAAGGAGTAAAAACCCTCTTGTAGAATTACAAGAACAGAAGGAAAAAGGGATTTAACATGAAAAAGTATAGGAGAGTGTTTTGCATTTTAATACCCTTTTTCTTCTGCACAATTACACCTCTGAGTGATCCAACAGAGGGAGATTAAGCCGCTGCTAATTTTTCTCTACCTTTGCAGAGTGAAACTCAGATGCAAATAGTTGATCATGTGGATGGATACGCACAATGCAAGGCATGCAATAAATACACACGATGCCAGGAGTGTTTGCAGTGGGTCCTTGGGTGCTTCCATTACACAGCACCATGCTGGTTGGCCCTATTTTGGGTGGGCTTCCTAACCAAAATAGGGCCAACCAGCATGGTGCTGCATTGGTTGCCACTTTGGTTCCCAGAAAACCACTTTCTCCCCTATTTGTACAAAGTAGTTGCTACCTTTTCTCCCCCAGCCGTATTCCCCTGTACCTTAGGGCTCACTCGTGTCCGGTTCCCTGGAAAAGGAAGGCAATCACAGGAGGAAAACGCAAACACGGCGCCTGTATTCACAACTGCCACAAGATCGAACTGGGGAATCTAGGCCAGTTAACATCTGTCCCTGGCAAAGTAATCAGAAAAGTTGATACATGATTCAATTGATAAAGAATTAAAGGAGAGGGATATAATTAACATCAGTCAACATGGTTTTATGGAAAATAGGTCTTGTCAGACAAATCTGATTTCATTCTTTCATGAGATTACAAGTTTGGTTGATAAGGGTAACTGCAGAGCCGTAATACATTTAACTGTTCTAAGATGTTTGACTTTGTATCTCACAACCTTCTGATTAAAAATTAGCACTATACGATATCAGTAAAGCACATGCTAAATGGATTAAGAAGCAGCTTTCTGACGGTTCCCTGGAAATAGGTTGTCAATGGAGAACTATCACTGAGCAAGGGAGAGAGGCAGAAATGGTGCTTCTGACATATATCTAAGCTTGCACTCAATTTTCCTTGATAGTCTTGATATGAAGAATTAAATTAATACTATCGAAATTTGCTTAACAAATAAGCCCAAAGATCTAAGGAGAGGTATATGACAATAAAGAGGGAAAATTGCTCAGGAAGAGCCCTGGATCACTCAGGAAGCTGGGCTTCTTCAAGCCTCAAAGGACATGGAACAGTGCGTCTGTATTTCCACAGCGAGCAGAGGCAGGAGGCAGATGAGTAACTCAGCAGCTGGTGCACGAGCAGCAGTGAAGCAGAAGCAATTGCTCCACTGGATACAGCTGCAATGAGAGCAATCAAGCACTGCTTCCCACCCTGCTCTCCAAAGGATGCTACAAAGCTGGAGCCTCACAAATTACCTGGCCAGCAAAACACACTGGCTAGCAAGCATCCATATAACAGGAATTGACTGAAGCAGGGCCAGTGTCTGAATAACAGCTTTCCCTGGTGGAGACCAAAGGTGGACGCAGAGCATGTTGATAGCACTGATGCGTTGCTCCCTGGAGGGGAACATAAAGAGCTCAATCCTTTTAGTTTATCAAAGCCAAGTTCTGATACTGAGAAGTGGCTTGTCTGGAACAGTTGAAAACCTTTGTGGGGAGGCAATAGCAGGTACTAAAGGCCTCATTAATCTGCCAGAAAAAAAAAGACATTAGAGCAACCCAATGACTACAAGATGAAGCTAAAGAAATTCAAATGAGAGATTAGGCCCAAATATCTGACTACTTTGTGATTAAATCATAACAAATCAGAGGTATGGCAGAAGCTATGTAGTATTTTACATGTAGTATTTAATGAAAGGCTGCCTTAACCAACAAAAAGTTGGTGGGCTCGTGTCTTTAGCTGGAAAGGAAACAGAATCTCTTGAATTAGAAAAAGCTTCTGCAAGTTTTCCCTTCCCTTGATGCTTCCTAAGGAAAAACTGCTGAACATGGCTCCCTTATCGAGCAAGATGAGCAAGTGCCCCACGTTATCGTTCCTGGCTGTCCATGCACCCATCTGTCCCCTTTCCAAGCTGCACAACCCTATTCTTGGGGAGGGAATAGAGATTCAGACCCCTGGGCTAACGCACAGCGCAGATCATCCTGAAGAGGTGTGCTCACACACTGACCCTCCTTCAATCTCACTTAAAACCCAAACCGAGATAACCCTCAACCTGATAACCCGGGCTACGTTGCCCTTCTGCTCAGTATCAATGTTTAAAGCTCCTGGTCTCCAGCAGTCTTGCCTTTTCACCATATTCTGCACAGAATTATATTACCAGACCTCCTGGGCAATGAATTTATTATCCCTTTAACCACCTGAAAAGAACTTACAGCCCTTATAATAATGCTTCACATCTCTCCCGGGTTTTCCCTTTAAAGATCTCAAAGAGCTGCGCAAATAACTATTATTCCTTATGTTCCCACACATGGTATTCCTTTCCACCATGCAGGTATGGAAGATGACGTGATCTGTGTCAGTCATGGTCCTTCAAGCATGGTCCCCCAAGCCTCAAGTCAGCTAATGCAAATAATCACACCGCAGCAGCTTGTATTACTGATGTGACCAATGCACTGCCACTGCTGCCACCTACAAATTCCCTGCCAAGTCTTCTCTCTCCTACCCTCTATGAAACCCAAAACATGCAGACATGCCACGTGCTCTCCCACACGGCACTTACCTGGAGCAGCACTTTAGTTTGGACACATCAGCATCCACACACAAATACATCCTTCACACCCAAGCGTAATCTGTACACGTGCTTAAGCACTTTGATACTAGGCTGCACCACGCAGATGAGGACATGGAGACATTTTCTATGCTTGCTCTGCTGTTTTTTCCTCCTCCACCCATACACCAATCAATTGGGAAGAAACTTTGATTAAAAACCAGGGAGAGAGCCCTTTTGATAAAGCAGAAACAGCTTTGACACTGTTAGAAAGGAACACTTTCATTTCTCATTTTAAGACCTGCCGTTTCAGAACACGGCTTTTATACTATTATCTTTTCAAGGCACAATTGAAAAGAAATAGTGCAGTTGGCCCAAAACAATGTTGCTTGCAAAAAATTGTCTTCCACAGAGAAGTGTAACATTGGATTCTAATTCAGAACAGAAAGCAGACACATTCATCCCCTGTTTGGATGGATATTGCAGAAGGAGGAATAGACAGACAAGTTAGCAGATAGGTGAATGGGTAAACAGGAGATGCACAGCTATTGTAAATGCATGAATAAATGTGTAGCTAGAAGATGCAGCAGTAAGCAAGTGGATGAATTAGTGTGAAGGGATGCTCCGGTGAACGTCCAACACTCATGAGTGGAAGGCTGGACACGCAACTTGAAAGCTCAGCAGCAGGTAGTTTCTTGAGGATGCTTCGTGGGCTTTAGGTCCCTGCATGTAGCATTTGCTGTTGGTATCAACCATTTGCTACATGCCACCCTTGTGGAACCAGCACAAGCGCTTGTGCTCCTGCAGCAGCTCCATGTTCCTTGATGGTCTGTTGTTTGCTGGTTTACATCTCCCTGCTGCACGCACTGGGTTGATGCACTTCTTCTCCCTCAGAAGGAAAGCATTCTCACTAGCACTTCTCCTTTGTGCTCCTTCTCCTTCCAGCCCCACTGCCACCTCCTGTTCACCACTCACTTCATACCACAGCCTGATGAGCATAAATAACATCACCAAACAGCGACTGTCTGAACAGATACCTTTCCGTTTATCTGCCATCCCTTCCCACCTTGTGAGTCTGTAATGGATTAGCAGAAAACACTGCTGAGGTGACAGCACAATTGCTATTAAATGTAATTTCCTAATGAAAAGGTTATAAGTGACTGTGTCAGAACTAATCACAACTCAATCCCCAGCCACTGCACAACACAATCCTCTTCCAGCGAGTTTAACTCGGATGGTTGCAAGCCCTGTACAGGATGCCAAAGGGGGGTCCCATGCCAGAGCTTGCTTTTGCAATGCCATCCTTTGCAGGAGGGAAGCACCTCCAGCTCCGGGAAAGGAGAAAAGGTGACTTGAAACTGACCATTCCCTGGCCCTCCACCAGAGCCCAGAGCCCTCTCCGCAGCCCAGGGAGCTGGAATAGTTTGCTCCTCGGCTAGCCAGCAAGCTGTCCTGTCTCAGGGTTGATTTTTAACTTGCCTCCCTTAACTTATCCCTCTTATTTCTTACTGTCCCTCTTCCCCTCCCATCCTTCCTCTCTTCCCCGAACCACTGGAGAGGATTGGAGATAGGATTACTTATTGATAGCAACAGCCACCATCCTAAATCCAGTCAGGGATGGTGCCTAATCCCTTTAATGAGTTGCTTTAGCTCTGACAGCTGAGCTAAGCTGTATGCTAACTCACCAGCTCTCCTTTCCTCCCATACAAGCTCACCTTCACCTCCTCCCAGTGCCAAGCCGCTGTGTTGGGCTCCCCTCCGGGTGTCTCAGGGCCCAGTCTCAGATCACACACAGCACACAGGCTGTGCTCACGGGCAAGGTGACTTCTTTGGCAAGCAGAATCTTCCCTGCAAACAGCAATAGGAGTGGAATCACCCTGGGCTATTCATGCACATTAGGCTGAACTGCTCTCTCTAAATTAGGCTTTGTGCAAGGGCTAAAACCTCCCATTGATTCACTCTCAGTCATTCATTCCCAAGGCTCACTGGAGCTAATGACACTTCCTTCGCTACAGCAAGCACCTGCTGGGCTGGGAAAGGCTTCCAACCAGTGTCAGAGAGCAGAGCTTCCCGAAGAGCATCCCCAGGAAAGCAAGGTACACACCTCCGCTGCTTCTGAAGGGGGCAGACCCCATGGCCATAGTCCTCAGTAACCTGCTATTAAACGCTGCTCACAGTCATTCAGTAATACACAAACAGAAAACCCATCTATCCACCCCCAGCACTCATGTTGAGATAGGACAGGGGAGGTGGGAAGATCCACTTTGCTCTTCACTGAGCACAGCTTGGGAAAAGCTATTGCAGCATCTAAGGAGACAGTCTGGAAAGGGGCTGCCTCTTTCCTACCCAGCCAACAAGGACGATAGGGATGTATTCTTGATTTGGTCTCAAGGCAAAATTTCTCTGCATGGATAATGCATGGCAGAACACATCACAGTAGCCTCATCCAGCCTTTACGGCTGTTCTTTGTTATTTTGCACTGGTGCTACAATTTGCCCTGATGCAAAGAAACAGCGTAAATCAGGCATGAATGAGGGAGGATTACTGCTTTAGGAGCCTCTGTCTGCCCCACATTGGCAGCTTTAATTGCTTTCCCAGGGACCAGGCAAAATCAGATTCAAATGCTGAGAATGGAGGCAAACAAGCAACCACACTGATTGAACATCCCCCCCATCCCAGGCTCTGGTCATAGCCCTGCTGCCATGCCTGTGGGCAGGAAGCCTACCTATGAGGTCTGATGCTTTGTTTCTCCTCCTCTGGATTTTAGAGGGAGATAAGCGTTGGTCAAACTCCACTAAAAGCCTCACAATGCAATTCTACCTGCTCAGCAAGAACAGCCTTGTGGCTGTCAGCACATCGCTCTTGTCCTTCTCTTACGGGTGCTTATGCTCCCAGCTACAGCTTGGAGTAGCACTGCTGCCATCGCTGCCCTTCCATTCCTTCTAATGAGGCCTTCCCTTTCTGCAGAACACGTGCCACCTGGGCTTTTCCCCCTTGTTTCCTTATTAAGATAAAGCTGTCATCAGCTTCCCTATTCCACTGGTTTGTTGGGACTTTCAAAGCCTGGAACTATTAAATATTCAGTCTACTCTTGGCTACATTTCTGAGCCTGTATCCCTCCCTTTAATTGCTCTGTCAAGAAGAGATGAAAGTTTGATACTGAGGCTTTGACTGGGACCAACTCAAACACTTTGGGCTCTGCTGATATATTTATTTAAAGAGAAATTACCTGGATTATTCTGCTTAAATTAGGCCCTATGCAATTGTTAAAGACCTCTTTTTCATTTGTTCTTTCACTCATTCACGCATTCTTCCATTAATTCACTCTTTTCCAAGCTATTTTTTATTATGCTGAATTATATGCATGCACTTTCTTTTATCCCTTTCTTTCTGTCTCTCTTCTGTCACCAAACGTACATCTCCACAAGCACCTTTTCCAGCACAGCGCTGTGCCCTATACTCCCATGGGAAGGCAGTTTCCCACCCAAGGAGATACCTCCCTGGGGCATTGCTCCACCAGCAAGGCAGCAGAAATCAGAATTCTGAGAGAACTTGGCTGGCAAAGAAGAAACAACCACAGCATCCTCTACTTAGCTTCAAAGGCTGGCTCTGATTTATATGCACCCAACAGAAGCTCCTTAATCTGCACCCCATCAATTCGCTACCCAGCGCACCTCACCTAACAGGCTGTGCTCTCAGCCATGTCTCCAGGGCCCTTCCACTCTCTTTTTGCTTCTGCTGAGCATCTTCATTCTTGCTGTGAATACTGCTTACTTGCCCACAGGCAGACAGAGGCAAGCTTTGCTTTCCATGCGCCTATGCAGATCCCTCTTCCTATTGGAAGCTGCAGCTGGAAGGAGACTTTAGTTTCGTTTGGGGCTTTTCTGTCTGCTTTGTCCCTATCTGCACATAGCTGCACCTCAGCTGCTTTTGGAGTCTGTGGATGAGCACATCTGGGCTGGGATGAGCGGGACAAGGTCAGCCCCAATCACAGGGTGGCAAACAGCAGCCATTCCATCTGCACACCCCCCTGGTTCCTTTGATGTAATTAACATCCCTTTGTTATTGTCTGAAATCCCTTCTGTCTCTGCTTTAATCATCTCACAGCAATGAGCATTCTTCCTCATTAGGGTCTTAAAACCCTCCATTATAAGCATGTAAATGGGATGCAGCGAGGAGGGAAATATTTTAGTACTCCAATTTCCTGTTGTGCCACTGCCAGCAAGTCATGATATTATTACTAAGCATCTCCAATCAGCACCAGCATCTACAGGACCATCTACAGTGCACTGGCAACCAGCATCTGACAATACACAAGTGCCCAGGGGCATCAAGGTTTCCAGCCTTGAATGGAGATTTTCCTCTGAGGAAAGAGTAGAGATGAAACAGTAGATTCAAAAAGCAAAGGAGAATCTTATCCACTCTCTTGAGATCCAGTTTTCAATCGGCAGCACACTGTCGAGGCAAAATGAGCCAACTGCCCCATCTTTGTGAGACTGAAAGTAAAGTCTTAGTCCCTCTGGCAGCATCATTTAAGGCCTTTAACTTCTTCAGACTTTCCTACATTAATATCAGTTGAGCTCTGTGCCAGCAGGTCCCCTGATCTGATGGTGTCCCAGACTAACCACAGGCACTCATTGCATTGCACAGACCTGTTTGATTCTGCAAACTTCCTTCTCAGCTAACTACAAAGCTGCCTATGAGCCCCTTCTTTCTTTCAGCAGCAACAGAAAACAAGTCTCCTAAGCATGAGCTTTACAAGAGGTCTGTCTAAGCATTCTCTCCCCTTCTTTCAGGCAGAGCAAGGTCATCTCTTTCAGAGGAATACTGACCTCTCCTTCTCTTCTCCTCACACTCCTGTCCAGCAGGCATGTCACACAAGAAAAACCCTGCTCTGCCTCATGCATAACCTCTTTTACATCAAGACAGAAGCAGCGTGATAGCCAGGTACTACCAAGGTCTCTTTCAAATAGGAATAGCTCAACCCAATAACATTTACAATGCAAATATCAATTCTGTTTGCAAGCATAGCAGGTTTAGGAGAAAGAACACTGGAGAGCTTATCATCCATCTCCAAAAAGATGCTGGGAAGCACATCAAGCCAGATGCTGTCCGTGTCGGGGAGAGGCTCTGCTCTCACAAAACCAGATCTCCCTGTGAACCTCTTCTCTTTACAAAAGGCCTGGGGCCAGACAGCCACTGTTTGGCGAACACAGCAGCTCTGACACCTCTGCAACATCTAGGCTGTCCTGCCCCACTCTGCCCTCAGAGGCAGCAGCAGTAGGTCAGCTCTCTATCACTTGAGGCTCAGACACCACGGCCCATCACACAGATGCTCTATATGCTTTGCACATGGCTGTCTAGCTTTCTCCTCTCCTTTCTTACCATGCCAGGCACTCCCAGTTCCAAGAGCATCATAAGCGGTTTAAGCCTTAGCATTCACCTAAAGACAGAGTTAGTTTTTTTTGTCCTGTTCCCTCTTCTGTTTTTATTTGTAGTAGGGTAGAAGAGACACTTGATCTGATCTCTCCAGGCAGAGTTTTGCTACCTTATGCATGCTATGCCTCTGCAAGCAGAGCCCTCTGAGTACACAGAGAAATATTTCTCACCCAAGGTACCTAACAAACCCCTAAAGGCAGAACTTGCAGCCAAGGTGCAGAGAAAAGATAGCAAATCAGTGCTTCAACTCCAATCTCCTTGTCCTACCTCCTGAACCCCTCCATCTCTCAGTTCCTCTCTAGCACATGGACTTGGCAGCCATGAACTTTTCAATTTCATAAGCCACCGGTGCTTTTCCTTCCCTTTTGCACCCTTTGCCTCCTTGGAGCTCTCTAACCCAGGTGCAACCACCTGATAATTGCCTATAATGTGATTACATCAGTTGGAGCAGGGCCTCTGTGCCAGAGCTGAACTGTGCTGAACTACAGCCCCAACCAAAGAACACCGCTGGCAATAAAAGAGCAGGACAGACCCCTCAAGCTTAGCTGCACCACAAAACCCACCTCATTTCACTGAGCCCCAGCACTGCCCCTCACATTAACAGCCACAGCATCCTCCTTTACATCAAAGGCCATTCATTTCCTAATCCCCTCCCCTACATCTCATCTCCATGAGTAACAATACTAAAGTAAAACACCTCCAGCCCTCTGACGACTGGTTTATATCCTCTGTGTGCTGAGGAAAGGGCACATGCTGTTGGTGTTCCAGCTAAAAAGAATCCCACACACCTTTTTGCACTCAAGTCATCAAGACAAGAACAAGGCAATTGTGCTCGCTGAGTTAAAGGGGTGAAGGCAGAGAAGTTAAAAGAGGTTGAACAGACATATGAGGACTTTCAGCCTTTTGTGCAAGGCGCTGTGCTTACGGGCAATCCCCGTTAGATTTAAACCTCTTTAAGAAATGCACTGGCTTTGCTCCTGAACCTTTCTGTATGTTCCCTTGGAGACAAGCCCTGAAAACTTCCCCAACAGCCCTGAGTGGTTGCGTTTGCTGCCTTAGCTGACATCTACTGTGGCCAGGCCTCAGCTTTCTCTGAGCCAAGCTGAGGATGGACAGGACAGGCTAAAACAAAGCAATTGCCTTCTGCAACAGGAATGCTCCTATACTAGCAGCTTGCATCTGCAGATGCCTAAATTGTGCTTCATGTGCTCAATCCCACTCATCCTCGTAGCAAGCCACTGCTGCATTCGGTTGGAGCATCTATGTCAAAGGCAAAAAGCATGACCTTGGTGCGCACTAACTGCTCGGGAGCCCAGAACCTGGACCCACTTACAGGGAATGGTTTATAGTGAAGGAGAATTTACAGGCAAACACATTCAGCTGCCCAAAGACCTGCCACAAATCTGTCTCATCCATCCCCTTCAAAACACCACTCAGCTAGAATGGGATACTTACACGTTCCTATTTATATCCCTATCCTGTGGTCTTAAAGTATAGCCAGCCTTTTCACAATGAGTTCCCACTGACTGCAGTGGAAAATCCATGCCTGCTTTTAAACACAGGAATGCCCTTTCCCAAATAACTTCTTTTCTTCTCAGTTAGAAACTGCAGCTTTATGCAACACCATCAAGTACATCTTCCTCCTCATTGATGCTCACGGAATCCTGAATCCTGGAATCTCATGGATGCAAGTGGTCAGTTTAAAGGCAGCAGAAGCCCAGTGTGCGGTGCTGGCAGAGTAGCAACCGTCTCTTCCTCCGAGTTCAGCTCAGGCTAGGGCAGGGGTTATGCGTTATGATGCAGCATTAAGAATATTTAATAATGGGAAGAAGATTGAACCAGTTGTAGAGATAAGGCATTAAAGTTTGAGTGCTAATAAGGGCTTTAAGGGAGGCTTGCTCTCAAACAGTCATGAATGAATGGGGAGTGAATGAGGGCAGAGTGGATAGATGCGTATATGTGTGGGAATTAAGAGTTGTAAAGATGAAATTTGGCTTTCTCTTGTGGTTAGAACTGGGATATAACAAGACTACAATCAAAGTCTGGGTGATTTCAGCCTCTGAGCTGTATGACTGGGCAATATTCTGAATTCCCCTTTGTTTCACTTACTTGGGAGAAGACACATCCATGGAGGCAGAGATGAAAATGCCTTTTTTCCTTACAACTTTGGGTGCTGATTTTAATCAGGGTTTCGTTCTTGTTTTTTTCTTTCCCTTTCACAGCTATATTTCTAAAGTAAAAGAACAGCTCAGAGAGAAATTGGAGCTGCTCCCAGGACAAATGGGCCTGACTGGCAGTGCATAAAATTACCACTGTCTCTTCACCTTGCTTTCTGCAATCCCTTTATTAACTAACCGAATCCGCAGTCATTCTCTCTTTCCCAGCTCATTCATTCTCTTTCTTTTCCCCCCTCTCTAATCGCAGACAAAATGTTCATTATCGCATGTGAGTGGACTAATAATGCACCCATACCATAGGGGAGCTCAATTACACGTCCTAGAAGCATCACAGCAGGAGGCCAGTCTGGCCTTGCAGGATCTGCTGGGTCTGGACTTTGGAGCTGTTTTCACTGGTGTGGCAGTGATGTGCTGCATGGGGTTATGCATCTGGCTGCATCTAAGGGCACGTTATTGCTAGGATAAAGAGGAATCCTGCCTTCCTCTGGCTCTGGCAATGGGAGGCAGGAAGAGGAAAGTGGCACAAGTATGACAAAAGGCTCAGCTAGCCCAGGGTTTTGCCTCTAGCTGGGCCACAAGCCAATGAGAAAGCCTGCAAGCTGCTGGAAGAGCTTAGCAAGCTTCTTGCTCCTGCCTTTTCCAGCAACCAATGAAGCCACCTCCTGTGAACTGTTGTCTCACCCGCCCTGCCAATACCTGACCTCAGGACTGAAAGTGTCACAATTAACAGCCAAGCTCCATCGCTGTAAACGAGCCAATGTCACTTTGGCATTGGCATGTTGTTTTCTGGGGCAGGGCTGAGGCATATCAGAAACCACGCTGGGGTGATTGCACCCAGCAAGCTGTTGGACTCCGCTTGGCAGTGCTGTCAAGCCAGTTTTCACTTCAGCCCCTATAAAAAGGATTCTGATGCAACCTCCAGCTGTCAATCAGAGCACACATCCAGGTTTAAGTTCCAGGAGGGTAATTAATTTCCATCCAAAGACTGGAGGAGAAGCGTATTTGTTTAATGAACGCGTTAACAATTTGTTCTTCTGCTCGGTATGTGTGCTGGCATTTTATTAAGACTTGTGTGGTTTTTTACTGGGGGTGGGCAACAAGGATTACTAAAATGTGTTAATGACAAATACCAACTGCCTGAAGAGAAGACATAAAAGGGACAAGATGATCTGTGGGCTGGATTGAAAGAGGCTCTGCACACTCAGTCCACAAACTGGGATGAGGGAGAGCTGACATCATGCTCACTTGAAACAGGCAGTGGGTTTCTGCCACTTCTAAATCCTGCTTATTAGTGTCTCTGTGGTGTGATTGTGCCTGGAGGAGTGCAGCCCTCTCCCTGCAGGGGCTGTCTGCCGCTTTACCTATTCTGCAAGACCTCTTCATTGCACTCGTGTCACCTTCAGACCCTTACGAACTTCACTGTAGTGTCCATGCCCCTCAGGAGTGCTGTTACCACAGCTGGAGGCAGCTGAGACCCCCAGGTTACCAGCACTGGGACCCTCAGATTACCAGCACTGTGGCTTCCCCCTTGGCACAGGTACAGGGATGATGGAGGAGAAGCTGCCCTGGGGGCTGTCAAGGTGCTGAGATGTGCCACCAGGCAGGCTCCATCAGACACACCCTGATCCTCATCCTCATCCTCCTGGAGCTCTTCCTGGCTCCCACACCCTCACTGCAAGGGAAAGGGCCCCACACCTCTGCCTACACCCAGCCACGTTGCTCTTTGACTGTTGTGACCGATGCCAGAGGAGAACCCCACTTCTGGGAA
Organism: Psilopsiagon aymara; assembly: GCA_024733675.1. Taxonomy (NCBI): domain Eukaryota; kingdom Metazoa; phylum Chordata; class Aves; order Psittaciformes; family Psittacidae; genus Psilopsiagon; species Psilopsiagon aymara. The sequence goes on along the minus strand of JANRGW010051087.1, from coordinate 32,382 downwards.
GCTGCAGACAAATTTCTCTCTGCCTTCTCCTCATCACTGCAGCTTGTGGCTAAGCCATGTCCTGATCACCTTGATGGATGGGATCTTACACCACAATCACACCTTGGACATCTCATCTGATTGTTTCCAAGACACGACGAGAAGGGACAAGCACAAGAAAAACTCTTGAACTAATGCCCAACTAAGGTGGGAGGAAACCTTTCTGCCTCTTTGCAGCTCAACAGCCTCTTAACCGTGCTTTGAAAAGCCAAGCGAGCTATGCACAAATGGCATTGCTCCCTCTGGCTGTCTGCAGCACTACTCACAGTTTGCCTATCTTTTGCTGGAGCTGGGGGCTCTTGCATGGAATGCCCACTTGCTCACTCAGCCTAGCAGTTCTCAAGATAGGCAAGGCACATCACAACTGGCTTTTCCATCATCACTTTTGCAAGGTGATGCCACCGGTTACACGGTAACACAGACCATCGTTGTTATAACAAAAATACCCACGCCTGCATTGCAGCAAATACTGTTTTACAGGAGATGAAGGCAGGTAAGACCCTTGATACAGTGCCCTTCACTGTAGTTATTTTCTCTTCTCTGCACTTTGGGTTAGGGTTTTTGTTTGGTGCAGGTTTTTAGAGCCATTTATACTTTTCCGTATGTCACTTTAGAATCAGAAAGATCTTTAAAAGGAAAACTGCGTTTTTCTCTCATTGCAGAGTCTTTTTCTTATTACTCTTCTCTTTGATTTTCTTTCCCCCAAAGTAAATAAACACCAATATTTTGTTACAGCGCTCTCAGGAGGTTATTTTCTGGTCATTTCTCATTTCTTCTTCTTTCAGTTTTCAGTGACAATTATCACAACAAAACCCCCACATTTTTTCCATCCAAGACCTAGAATGGCAACAGTCATGTAAACCACAGTTCACAAAGGATGAAGCAATGTGGCTGTGTCCACCTGTGCCATAAATTCAGAGAGCCCAAGTGACCTTGGGGGCACTAAGATGATTTGCTGAAGAGATCATGTGTTGATTAACTTCTGCTACACCCCCAGCACTTTCTTACTTGTACCTGTTATACACCAAAGCTACTAAGAAAGAATGAGTACGTAACATTCCTCTTTTCATCACTTCTTCACTGTTTGGACGTGATACCAACTTCCCCAGTGTTTGTTACGCCAGATGCTTGTCCATATCATCAACAGGATGAGACCTAAAGAGTAGCTCATCTTTCCTGTCTGGAGGCAGCCCAAAGTCCTGGCTAAGGGAAGGATCGTTCCTTTGGTATCTTCCCCTTGTCTCTCATTTCCTCTAAGTTGCTCCTTCCATCTGTTGACACATACAGGAGTTTTGTTGCAAGTGGAAATTCTTCACCGTTCAAGGAGTCTGTCCCATGGTATATGCAGCATGGCCCAGGCAACACCTTTGCTTTGATTAATGTCTCCTGCAGGTTCCAAGTGTGTCTCCATCTGCCACCAGCTCCATCTCCTTGAAACGAAAACAGATCACCAGTCTGCATTTAATCACTCAGTACAAAAACAAGGCATGCAGAGCAGAAGGGCTATCAAGAGGCAAAGCACTGTTCTCTCACTGCGCTTTGTGCCTTAGCATTCACTAAGAAGATGGACAGAAGGACCTCAGGGACAAAGTATTGTTCAATGAGCTCTTTTCTGCCTAATCTAAAGAATGCCAATTGTGGAAAGCAAGGAGTGGAATAGCAACAGCTCGGGGCACAGCTTGCCCGCTTTAAACCCACTTGGGTTTCAAAAGGAGAAGCATCAAAACCTTTCTTGCTCACTTGGCAATATCAGCTCCCAAAGGAACAGGAGAAAATGCCCTCTTAGATCTCTACAGGCGTCCATTCTGTGAACTCACTTTAGAACAGCGTTGTATAAAGGACAGTGGCTGCTCGTACGTGGACGCTTCTGTCCTGTCCCAGTACAAGAGGAAGGTGCTGCTTTCAAAGTGGGAGAAGATGGACAGCAAACCAGGGCTTCCTGTTCTGCACTAAAGGATGGCTGGGGTTCACCACGAGTTGCACTCTGAAGACAAGCTCTGGCGCCCTTCTTGCCTTCTCTCCATCTGGTCTGAGTTTCTAACAATCGCCCCATTACTGCTGGTGACAGGCTTGTGATAACATTGCCACTTCATTAGCTGAGTATTGTTCGGGAGATTGATGGCTGGCAAGCTAAGAAAAATTGCATCTCCCTCTGCAGCTGCCTATCTCATAGACAGCATTCATCACAGAGGGAAGGGGAGTGAAGAGAATCGTACAGAAGTAGGAACCACATATACTGGCATCCCACCGAAGTCAAATGGCTATCTGCAAGCATGCATGAGCATCTGGAGTCCAGGCATTTTCCCTTCACTGCTCCAATTGCAGGAGAATGTCTCCCAGAGGAAGAGAAAACAGGAGTGCCAGGACCACCTTCCCTGGTCTGAGCTCACAGAGCTGGCCCCAGAGGCCTCACCTCTCCTCTGTTCTTGAGAACCATTAAACAGAGAGAACCAAAGGAAAGCAAATATTGATATTAAAGAAGAAAGTAAATGCCGCTTTGCCTCTGGGTGCTTGGAGTTAAAAAGGAGAGACAACGTAGAACAGAAAGAAATGAGGCTCTGGAAAGTTTTTGAGAGACTTAAGTCTGTTCCCAGCCCCTCTCAGCATCTACACACTGAGAGGTGTAGATGGGAGGAAGAGTGACTTAGGCTTTCCGATGGAGGCAGCAAGACAGCAAATGCTGAGAAGGTGGCAAAGGCAGAAAGAAGGCAGAGAAAAGGATAAAAGTAATCCCAAAATAAACGTTTTCATGGTTGTGTCTAACATTCCTTCTTTCTTGAATGGCTTTTTGCAAGCCTCTTCCAATATTGCTGACTGGTTCTCAGCACGGATGAAGCCAACTGTCTAATATCCAGAAGAAGTTCTCCCATGCTGAACACCTCCTTCCATGCTTTCAACACCTCTGCAGAGCTGAGAGAGTTTCCTACCAGTACTTGCACGGTGTATGATCCTAGGAATCTAGCATTGTTTTGGCACTATTGCCGAGGACAAGTTTTCCTCCGTCGCTTATTGCCCAGCAGTATGGCAATGTTCTTGTGCAGCCAGGACATTTCCTAGATGCTAGGAGGGGCACACTTTAGTGTCTCATGTTTGTGACCAATAGCCCCAGCTGATATTAAAGCCTCAATCTCATCCTGCCACTTCTGGAATAGCCTCCCAGTTTTGTCTGGCCCTTTCCATCCTTTTCGAGGCAGTTTCTGGCGTGGGAGGGCTCCGAGAGCTCCTGATGTGATGAATAAAAACCACCTCCCAACTGTACACAAAAAATTAAAACCTCATTTGTGTCTGCTGAGCGAACAAACCGCAGCTAATTAAATCCCATAACAATAGGACATTATACAAATGAGTACCGCCTCCTTAAAAGCACAGCTGGGGACCAAGTACAGTTATTCGTGCTGTGCCCCTCAGAGCCATGGGGTGACAAGGCTTTCACAGGGAGTCTGTGCAGCATAGGCAGGAGCTCCATCATGCCCTGACAGATGAGCCAAGGTTTCTTTTTTGCCAGGGAAAACCCACACATAGACACAGAGACAAACAGCATGAACGCACTCCCGCTGCCTCCCTGGGGAGTGCTGGAGCTCGCAGCAATTGCTCCTGCTGAGGGCTGGGGGAGTTTTCCCTTCGTGTTCACCACAGGCTGTTTGCAGCAGTTCATGCCATGGTGGTGTGGGCAGGATGGAGCCCGGCTGCACGGGGAGCGGAGGCACGCTGCTGAGCACAGTGGAGGGCTCTGGCCTGCCTGACATGGAGAATGGATTACTGCTTAACATCTGTGCCAGTGAAAACATATCCATCTCCGAGGCTTAAATAACTTCTTTGGCTATTGTATAGGATCTCCTTACTAGTTTCACACATCCTTATCACATGCCTAAGGGAGAGAAGTCATGAGCTGCTTTTCTCCCTTTTTTCCAGACAGCCTCTGAGATGAGGTGCTCAGAGAAATCTAAATGACAAAACTAGGGCCAAGAAACAAGTCTGCACCAGTGCCAACATCTGCCTCCAAATGTGATGCTCCATGTCTGCACTCTGCGCCATCAGCCTGGCTGGGCTGCCATCCCTCATAGGATGCTCTGCCCCTACCCAAAGACATCCACAAAGGGAAAGCTCCCCAAGCTGCTAGTAAGGTGTCTCACAACTAAGGCCCCACTTCCCATACTGTTTATTTTCAACCTATTGGTTGGTGTAATGTGCAAAGTGTATAATGTGCCTGCTCACAGCACTGGCTTTGCAGCGAACGGTACTTCAAACTATAAAGGTGGACTGGAAAAAGACCTGCTTTGTATTAAAAGGATGAGATTCATTCAGCTGAGCTCAGTCTGAACTCCCTGAGCAGGAAGAAGACAAGGGCTCCTTCGCTATCTACACCCATACAAGCTCAGCCTTTGTGATCTTTTTTTGTAATATCAGTTAACTTTCATTTCTGAACAAAATGGTGTCTTCTAATGTAAAGTGGAAGATTCTGTCGATTCTGGAAATGTTGAAATGGGATGATTCTCCTCTGCCTTTCATTTCTTCCCTTACATTAATCTGTTATTGAGTTTCTTGTAAAAATTGACTTATTTATGAAAGCACTTTCTGCAAAGAATTTCAGTTCCATTAAAGCAGCCTTCTGATGAGGAAACAGATAATCAGAGAATACCTGACCTTCCTGAGTCATATCTCATCTTCCCCCATTGGTACTGAGGAGCTTTTCTGACACACTTGCAGAAGTGGAAGGGTTGGATTCCTGTGCTAGCCATGATCCTGGACCATGTCAAGGAGTAATCAGGGGGGCAGAACCCCAGCTTAGAACAGTCAGGAAGCAAAAGATAGCTCTTTTCACACCGACGCTCCTCTGCTGACAGTGGCAGCAGCATCACTTCTCTCCTCCTGCAGTTTGATCCCTGGGGCCTGGTGGGGTTTTAAAGTTTTCGTCCTGATTTTACACCAGTTCTGCATTCTCCAGGCTGCCTCATTTGTGACTGAATTCCCTGTCACCAGGCAGAACTTTCTGTCCTTCCCCATCTTCTCTTGCTCCTGAGGGCAGCTTAACTAACTCACCTGAAAGATTATTTATTCGGCAGTAAAAGCCACAAATAAAACACAGCTGCCTAATGAAGACAACTTGGTAAGCCTGGCCCATTTTTAATGTTAATGTTGCATGTAATCTCCATTCTGGTCTATGGACTTGTCAGTGGTTTTACAACTTCTGATTATATGAGTGCAGTAAGCAGAGATAGCTCAGTGGAGGAGCTGGGGAAGCGGCATTAACAACTGCCTCTGGGGAATCCAGCCAAAGGAGCAAGGATTTGTCTGCACCGTCATTGCAATGACAGAAGCAGAGGCTGAGCAAGCTCTCCATGCGGCGTCCTTTTCACAAACTACCTTGTTTAGCTCTGGGTCTTAAAAACAGGAGGAGACTTCTGCTTCATAATCCATGGAGAGAGGGACACTTCATTGTGTTTTACAGAAGGGCAACTGTTATAGAAGTAAAGCAAACACTAGGGATTTGCCCATGGCTACAGAGCAGAGGAGTGGCATACATTAGGGCCAAACCTATAGCCAAGTTTCCACTCTTGGGCTAACTACTGGTGCCTAACTCCCCGTCCTCAGGCTATCTCCACCAACAAAGTGTTCCATCAATAACAAGTGAGCCAACCTCCCTTCCAGAGCACTGTCCTGCCAATAAAGCCTTCCAGACACATTCACCTCCTTCCATTAGACAGTCTTGCTTCTAAACAGCTTGCAGATCAGAGAGTAAATCTATTCAGAGGCTAAGGATTTTCTGACAGAAAGATGGATACAGAGAAAGCAGTTGCCTGCCAGCATGAATAGAGGCAAGCATGAAAGGGCATGTACATAAAGCTCAGTGCTGCTCCTGTTCAGAGCCCCGTGACCTCAGCCATCCCGCATGCCTTGCTCTTCTGCCTGCAGAAGCCCAAGGCTCACCGCTTCCATTGTGCCATGAAGGATGCTCTCCTCCACTGCTCAGTGAGCACACGGGCCTTTCTGTTGCCTTGCTGCAAGCTTTGCTCCACAGTGAGTTTTGCCAACCCAGAATCAGGTTGAAGCAGTGGGCAGAGCAGCACGTGGAACTTCATTACTCTCCTGGGTGTTGTGATGGTCGGCAGGAGCACTCTCAGATCTGAAAGGTTTGTATTCTTCATAGCCACGGCAGGAGGTATCCCATCTTTTATGGATGGGAGAATTGGGATTGGGAGGAATTAGACATCTGACTTACAGGAAGCTTATGGCAGGTCTCAGAGTTTTATCCAGGTCATCCATCACCTTGCCCCTGCCAGGACTCCTCATAGGCTTAATGAAAACTGCATTCATTCCCTTTACAATCGTGCAAACCTGGAGCAATTCCCCTGTGCTTACCTGCTTAGCAGCCTGCTATAAGGTGCTGAGCTGTGGGGCTGTTCTCATAGCCAGGCCTCATAGGCAAGCATGAGTTAGGAAGAGAAGACACTTCAACCCCTTCACAGCCTCCCAGCGCTGAGCCTTCAGGCTCTTTCCTGATGCTGGGCCCCTTTTCTTCCTGCGGAAATGGTACTGCAGTGCAAAGAGTGCTTGGACGACATCCACAGGCATCAACCCCCAGTGAGAAAGGAGTGGTCGCATTGCCTGGCTCCCCTCCAGTCACCAGCGTGTCAGCCACACAAGATGCTTCTTGCATGAAGTGCAAAAACTGCCACCAGCTGTGGAGCTGGTGAAAACTAGCCCATCCATTGACAAACCTTCCTCTAGAGGCTGATCAGATGCTTCTCTGCCTCCCAGTCATCTCCTGTCATGTAGGCCCTGTCACTTCCATGCCTCAGAGTTAGCCAGGAGGGCTTTCTGCCATCTGAGTTTGACCTTCTAAGGATGTTCAGCATCTTTCAGCATCTGGCCCATTAGGGATGTGACATGCTACACAGATGTGCGGGACAGCAGGCGCAGGCTTTGCAGAGCAATACAGACCTCATTCCTCATTCTTGCTTTCCAGGGACTGAAGACACACAGTCTGCCTGGCTCCTCCAGGTCCCAGGAGCAACACACAACAGCATACCCAGGTCACCATGATTCCTTTCCCCCTCTCCCAAATGAGGTGCTCTAATCTTCATGCTAATCACTAGCTTGTTCCTATCTGAGGAGGGGCGGTGAAGAGGGTGACTTTTGCTCTTCTCCTCCTACATCGCATATTTCCATTCATATGGGAATTCCCTGTGCACTTCAGGGGCTCCAAAACCTGGGCTGCAGTTTGGCTTTGTACCAACACCTGAAGCTACCCTGCTGGCTCTGCTTCTCAAGGGGCAAGGAAAAGGCTTGTCTGTCTTTAGGGATAATTAAATCTGGATTAAAACAAGACCTTAGTGGAATCCAGCCTGGGGGAAGTTGTAAAGGGCTTCCTGGAGGTGGAAAGGCTTTCGTAGGTGAATCTTTCCCCGTGCCTCAGTTTCCTCAGCTATAAAATGAGCCATTGATGGGCAAACTGGTCTGAGCCAATGTCCTGCTTGATAAATTGCTTTAAAAAGCAAAACCAGTGAGCAAACATCAGCAAACATCATCCATTCCCTCCTGGACACCCACGGCATTCCCCACCCATGCTCTTCCTTCTGGCTGCTGCATCACGGGCCTGAAAACACAGACCCAGTATGCAAATCTGACATTTAATTTGGACATGAGAGTTTAATGAGGCTGTGGAGATTCTGCCACTCGCAGCCTCCACATCCTGCAACCTCCAGTCACATCCTCTTAATTGAACATAGCCCCATTACACATGTGTGAATGCACATTCACTTGCATGTGCGCTGCAGCACCATCCACCCTTTGCAGAGCAGTTACTCCCAACTCCCCTCTCTGTCCATGCCTCCTCCCATAGGGCAAACATAGGGCATGTGACTCTCCATTAACCACATCCCGTCCTTCCAAAATCTCGGGTTTTCACACCCCTGTTTTGGGACCTCTACTCAAACGATGGTTTTGGTGTGATGGCTTTTACAGCACTTGCCTCTGCTGCAGGGCAGGCCTCTCTGCTCTGAGCCGATGGCTGGGGTTTGCATTTCACATGTGCTGCGCAGTTGTGCTGCACCGCTTAAAGCAGATTTGGGCAGGAAAGCGGCCAAATGGACCAGAGAGGGTTGGAGAAAGCGCTTTGTTGGGTACCCACCGCCCTGAATAGCTGCGGAAAGGGCAACGCCAAAGCTGCTGCAGGAAGCAGAGGAGGAGCCGCCCGGAGCCAGGGACCTGCGGGAGCTGTCCCCAGCACCACCGGCCCCGGGACTGCGCAGAGCCTTCGGGCTGGCGGCGGTCGGGCACCGCCGACGGGGCTCTGCAAGCGCCGCGGGCCGGGCTGAGCGCTGCGCCGACCGGGGAGGCACGGTCAGGCATCGCCGATGGGCGCACAGCAGGACCGCGGAGGAGCCAATGCGGCCGGGAGAGGCCCCGGGCAGGCCAGAGCCCTTCGCCCTCGTCCCTGCAGGGAGCCCAGGAGCACCCATCCCGTGATGGGTGAGCTTTGAGCGGGTGGGAGGTGGCAGAGAGCAGGGGTATGTGCGGGAGGACGGAGGGGACGGGGGTGCTGTGGACAGCTCCCGCGGGGTCGGGCGGGGCTGTGAGATGCTCCCGGTCCCTCTCGGCCCTGACCATGTCCTCCTGCGGAGCAGGCAGAAGAGGCATCCACCGTGTGGCACTGCGAGGCGAGAGCTAGAGGGAGGAGGAGCGGAGCGGGGGAAGCTCGGGATGATGAAGAGGAGCAGAGCGGGGGAAGCCCATGATGATGAAGAAGAGGAAAGAGAAAGGCACTCTGGGTACGGGGACCTCCCTACCCCGGGGCTGCGGCCACACAAAGGCATCACTGCCACCTTCGGGGTGCCCTGCCCGGCTTAGAGCCGAGTGCCTTCGCTGTAACCAGGGCTCAAGTCTTCGGCCTTTTGCCATGTTGCCCCACGGTTTAGCTGCCCGGAGTGATGGGCAGCTCTGTAAGAAGGGTGAAAGGCACCGTCTCCCCATTCCGGGGTGGAGGAAAATGGAGCTCCTGAAGATCGGGCATCATGCTGCAGCCAGGACGGCCAGCCCATAACTCAGGCTCTGTGGGGTTTGTTGGGAGGACCAAACCAATGGGGGCTGCCCTGCAAGAAGGGCTGTGCGTGGCCCTTGTGCTGGGCAGGAGGTGCTAGGAGGGACCCGCTGTAATCAGACTGGGTGTCTCTGGTCCCAAACTGTCAGAGGCATGGGGCTGAGATGTGTGGGGCTGGGCATGCCCTGCTCTGCTTTCAGCCCTTGGGTGAAAAGGGCCTTGCAGGGGAACAATTCAGCAGATGTGTCTCCTCATGGTAGAACTGAAACAGCTTCTAAAAATCCAGGGAATGACACTGAGCCAAGTACCTCCCCCTGACCCATAAAGACACTCCCAAAAGCACTAAGGATGCTGTAGTGTGACTGCAGCCCCGGTGACAGGGAGGCTCCTTTGCCCAGAGTGCCTTCCTCTGGGCCCTTCTTCAGCCTGCTCCTCCTCTGGCTCGCTCTTGCCTTCCACTTCCACACAAGATGAATGCCTCTATTTAACTGACCCACGGCTTCATTGCCCCTGCTCTGTCTCGGGCCCACTTTTCTCTGTGCTGTGGTACTCAGCAGCCCGCACGTGTAGAGCAGGGGCCCCGTCTGTGCTTCTGGGGAGCTGGTCAGCATTAAAAGGGGGGTCCCGGCAGGATTTGAACCCTGAACAGCCCCTTCCCCCTCGCCCCCCGCCTTCCCGAATGGTAGTTTTCTCTGTCCAGATTCCTGGGTCTGAGAGCAGAGACCGAGCGGAGCAGGACACGGTGGAGCGGGTGGGATGGGATGAGATAGGACGGGATGGGAGCAGGTTGAGGGTGCCCAGCAGCACTTGCCGGCCCCAAACACCATCCCGTTTGCAATCGGCTGCTCGGCGTTAAAGCGCAGCTCCTCCCGAGGGGGCGGGATCCACCTCAGGAAGTTCTTCTGCCCAAAACCTCCCGGTAAATGCCCCTCGGGTGCGGATGGAGCCGGGGAGCGGAGCGGCAGCGCTGGAAGAAGGGGCGAGAGGAGGGCGCGCCGGGGCAGGGGTTTCCCTGGCCGAGGGGATGCGGGTCCCGGGAGCGCCCTGGCCCTCTGGGGATGATGCCTGTGCCTTTGGAGCAGGTCCCTGGCTCCTGGCGGGGCTTCCTCTGTGTCCTGCTTCTGACGCTGCCCTTTTCCCAGCTATTCAGTGCGGCTGCTACCCAGTAAAGTGCTTTTTCCAGTCGTCTCTTGTCCATTTGGCTGCTTTCCTGCCCAAGTCTGCTTTAAACGAATCTCTGGGATGTCCAGTGAGGTGGAGGGGCACTTCTGGTCCATGTCAAGAAATGCAAGCTGCTGCTGTCCACAAAGGTGTGAAGGATTTTAATGGAGAAAAGCCAATTGGCAAGATGTTCATCTGGGGGGAGTATAGGCTAAGGGTGGGTGGCAGCCGCTTGCTCTTGAAGAGATGGACAATGTACCAGGAGCAGCCTCTGCTGAGAGCTGGGGTGAAGAGACAAGGGCAGAGATCACACCTTGTGAGCATTATCCCCCCCCAGCACAAGCGCTGGAGTCGGGGAGGGTGTATCCCATCCACTGCAAGGTGGGAAAGGAGGAAAACCACATCCCCCCTGATCCACAGGCTCGCTCTGATATGAAAGGCACCCCTGGAAACCTGAGCTGAACCATAATTGATCTGCCTCCTCAACTGCAGCAGCCAGAGATCAGTGTAGTCGTGAGAGCCCCAAATACAATGTGCACAGGATACACTGCTCCTGAAGAGGGCAACCAGGAATAAGCTATCAGGCCCTCTGATAGATCCTTTGCACTCCCAGTGCAAAAGAAAACAAATAATCAAATCACAAAGCCCAAGCAAAACCCAGGCACTCTTACAGCAAGGAGATCCTCCTTTGTGCAACCTGCCTCAATGCAGAGGCTTCCGCCCGCTTCCAGCACAGAAACTTCACAGTCTTTTTATTTGAAGAGGATTATGGAGCTGCCATTCAGTAAATGAAGTGCCACTCCAAACGGCTGCACTGTGGCCTGCCTGTCTTCAGAGAGAGCGCCTTGCTGGGGCCGCAGGAGCTGCAGGCAGAGGATGCTCCTGGCCTTGGAGCTCTGCACAACGAAGTGATGCTTGAGAGAGCATGCACAGGAGCCAGGAGGGGGGTGAAGAAGCAGGAGAGCTCCTTTGCTGCTGCTCCTCTGCCAGGTATAGACAGGGGTTTCTTCTTCTTCAGCCTTCTTTCCTCGCAGGTTGCAGCCACAACACCGAATCTCTCCTTTGGTACCTCTGTTCCCTGATTTCTTAGCAGAGGGCAGAAGGACAGAAGAATACAGGTCAGTCCCCTTCCCCACTGCCTTATACCCGGGTAAGTTGCTCCCAGAACCTGTTATCACCTCAATAATCATGGCACTCGGTGCTCAGGGCTGGTTACCCAGCTTCATAGAAGACACAAGTGAGCTGCAAGCTCCATCTCTAAGTGTCCCACATTTAATAGCCAGAGAATATGAGCTCTTTACAGCCAGGGAAGAGACAGGGAGACCCAGTCTGGGTCTGGAAGGGAGGAACATGAGCTGGCCCAGGGCAGGCAATCAACGGGAAGAGGCAGGTATGTGGGATGTGAACTGTCTTCAGCACGAGCAGGCTCCAGGATGAAATATTAATGCGAGCATCCTGAGAAGGCAGCAAGCAGCGGTGTCTGCACCACTTGGCTATGAATAAAAGATGGTGCTGAAAATGGGGAAGAGCAGCGAATTAATTGATCGAAGCAAAAGTCTCTCCAGTCCCATTAACGAACAAGCTTGGAATCTTCCCTCTGCTCAGCTTGGGGAACATCCGGGGCATAGAGGGGAGAAAGGACAGCAAAGGCAGGGTCTTCTCCTGGTGTCCTGGGGTCTACCACTGCCCAGCAGTGCCCATTAGCTCAGGTGCTGGTGCAGCTCCCCATCATGTCCAGCCTGTTTGCTTTGAGACTTCAGCCTCTTGGCCTCCTCACCTGTGTCACCCCAAGCAGGAGGCAGCACACTGCATCAAGAGAGGCTGAAGGAAGGCAGCACATTCCTAATCCTACACTGAGAGCTGAAACAGCCCCAAACCGCAGGGCCCAGGCAGCTGCTCCCAGGGCTCTCAATGGGGCGCATGTGATGGGGAAGAGCTCCGAGTTGCTCCTGCCTGCAAGAGAAGGCAATTCCCTTCATTCAGAGCTGGGAATTTTCTGGTGGCTGCCGTGCCCAAGGCTAATCCCTTACGCCTGCGCCAGTTGACTGGAAACAGAGCAGTGGGGGCTGCTGCGGATGGAGAGCCACCCTCGGCACCAAGAGATGACTGATCTCCTCTTCTGAAGCTTTGCCCATAAATTATAGATTTTAAGCGGTGTTTGTTTAAAATATTCAGTTTGCCACTTAAAAAAGAATACTCATGCACATCAGGAATAGGGAGAAGGGTGGGGAGAGGGCACTGTGTTCCCGCTTAGAGGAGGTGTTTCCTGGATTAATGAGCCAGCATCCCTCACACTGGATGTGCAGTCCGACCCGTGAGCCACCTGGCACTGCAGCTTTGCCTCCTTCTCCCTCCGACACACAGCCCAGGCCAGCGAAGGTCTGCAGGAGCAACAGGCTCTGCTTTTCCCGGCCTGCATCCCATGTGTGGGTCATCCCGCAGGCTTCCCTTCGAGCCTGCAGGGCAGCATCGTGCTCGCAGATTCAGAGCAGGGTCTCTGAGGGCAGGAAGGAAGAGAAAAGGTAGGGAAACATCACCCTCTACACACACATACAGCCCTCATCTAAAAGCACAATCATTGCTTTGATGAAAAATTCAGCTCTTCAGCCGACATGGCCAAGGGGCAAGTCTGTAAAAGGTGAAACGCAGGGAGCAGGAGCTGAGATATTCCTCATCCGTGAAAAATGCCCTTCTCCATCTCTGCTCCGGGCGCATCCCAACCCTGTCAGTCACCAGAGCCTGTAATGCCGCCTGATGGTGAAGAGGAGGTAGGGCTCTGCTGCAGTGTAAAGGGATTTCTCCTCTAGGTTGCAGCACTTCCTAGGCTAAGGCAGGCTCTCACCATCTTCAGGGATGGATTTCAGTGGAAGAGACTACACACAGCGTTGGTGAAGAGCCACAGCCTCACAGGAGATGACTCAAGGCACACCTCTGCTTCTCCTGTCCCGAGAAGTCCGCTCATAGACTCAGGTACGTCTTGCAGCGGGATACAGGTAGCAGCGGTCTGGTTGCAGAGAGATGCTCAGGAAGGCACAGATCTCCTCCCAGCAATCCCAGCCGCAGCAAAGGGCTGCTGCTATGCACGCAGGCTGCTCAGCTCTTTGTGTACAAGCACTGGAGGAGTTCTGAGGAAGACAAAAGGCTGTGTGCTCGGTGCTCACTACTTATCTCTTTCCTCTGCCAGGAGACAAGGCAGTTGCAGACAGGGTACCCAGAAATGCCATCACCTGCACTGTGTTGTGGCAGCACTATGGGGAGCCTGACCCACAGCCTTCACCTTGAGGATAGCTTTAGGGACACCCAGCCTAGCTGGGGTGAGTAGAAGGTGAGCAGCCATGCAAGGTTTGAACCTTGCCAGAGGAGAAAGACAAAGATCACCTTTAACAAAGGAAACACAGCCCAGGGGCAGACAGAGCTCATGGAAAGGGCTGCAGCTTCAGATCCTGGCTACCCCACATTACCTGTGATGTTATCAGGATGGCACCCAAGCTCTAGCAGGGAACAACTCAATAAGGCTCATCAGGCCCAGCATGCAGCAACTGCAGAGACTGGGGGTCCCCTTCAGCTTCCATACAGCTCAGAGGCTTTCCCAGCTCACAGGGACTAGCACTTGGCTGCCCTCTTGCCAGTCCCCAGCCAGGCAGCATCATCCCATGGCCAGCCACAACCCGTTTGCCAGCAGAGGGCAAAGAGCCACGCTTGGCCTATGTCTCCCAGCTGGAACCAGGGGTGTTTGGGCTGGAAAAGTTGCCAGTAGGCAGCTGTGATCTGCTTAGCCCCAAAACAGGGAGTGGGGACTCCTGGTTTCCCTACGAGCAATTCAAATGCACCAGTAAGGCCAGGGAAGGGCTGATGCCCAATGTAAAGTCTACTGAGCACCTTCAGAGAGGGACCCAGAGGAAAGGCACAAAGAAAGCCCAGAAGATGCGAGGGTCAACAGACACCTGCTGGTCATTGCCACTGGTCTGTGTGCTCCTTGCAGTGATGTCTGTCTTTGGGTATACCCAGCACCTAGGCAAGGGCTTACTTGCATTGCCAGCACACACTAGCACTGTTGCATCCCATGTGTCCATCAGCTGAGCGGAGTCCCTTTAGCCCCTCGACGGTGCCTCTCTCCACACAGTACACAAAGACCTAACACTCCCATGTGCCAAGCCTGAGCCCAGCTCCCCTCCATGACCCTGGCGGGGCCGTGTTTCTTGCTGTCCCTCTCAGGAGACACTGCCCGTTCTGGCAAGCTCTGCACTCTATTTATAATAAATTAGCCCTGAGCTCCATTTGCATGGATAAATATAGCATCAACCACTCTGCCAAGCCATTTTTCTCTTGGTTAACACATTCATCCAAGCTGCTCTATTTGTCTTTCCACCACAGACTTATATTCTTCTGGATTCATTTTGTCAAACAAATTGCATAAGCTGGAATACTACATTTACCCGGTGCTGTTTGATTACAGGGGTTATTTATGAAACAGCAAGGCATATGGCATTAAGCTTCTTAAGAATAGTAATAATAATAATGAGAGAAGAGAAGGGGGAAAGCTCTACGAGAGGGGAGGGGAAAAGTGGGGTTTATTACAGACAAAAGCTCCTGCCACGGGTGATAAATCCCAGGCACTTTCTGCAGTTGCTCTTGCGCTGCTGGCGTGATGAATGGCACAGGCACCAGCGGCACGGCTTGGCTGCAGGAGTGTGGAGCACGGGAAGCAGGGAATAGCTGGAGCATACACATGGGTGAGGCTGGCTGAGGTGTAGTGACCTGGCGCTTCACAGGAGGGCGGTGATACACACAGCCTGGTTTGGTCGCTGGACCCATCCTCCTCTGTCCTGGCCATCCTGAATTGCTTATTGCAATTCAATCAAAGTCTTCTTCAAAGAGAGGTGCTTGCTTAAGGACCGGTGAGACCTTGAAAGTGGAGTCCCTCCTGCAAGAGGAAGGTAATTAACTTTCTCAATCAGTGGGCACTGTTCTCAAGGTCTATAGAAGAGAGTCAGCAGCAAACTCACTCCCACAGATAAATAGTGGAGCGCTGACACATTACTGCAGAGCCCAGGGGAAGTGCTGGGGTTGGATCTGGTACACACCAAGGATGCTGCATCGTCCCATCCTTCTCCCCGGTGGGAGCAGTCAGGGTTCTTCCCCTGGGGCAGCTTGTGCTTTCCCTCCTCCTCACTTTTGAAGTGAGCATCAGTCTCTGGATATAACTCCTTCAGGGCCAAACTCTTACAGGGGAAACCCTGGCAATAGGAAGAACAAGCTCAAACACAGAGACTAAAGGCTTTTCCCTGGCAGATACGAATGGTTCTGCTGTACTAGCCCCAGCTTCTGCTTTCTTGTTTATGAGCTGGCACAGACCTGGGAATGCTGGGCAGGCAGAGTTAATCAGGCCTTGTTTGTGATCACAGTGAACTCTTGCATTTCATGGCCTGCATCCTAAACCTACTTTCTAATTCCCCAAGGGAGAGAGATTTACACTTTCAATTTTATGTCTAGTTAGTTAATGGTCCATTACTGTCAAAAGGATCAGTAGCTTGAAGTTAAATCCTACAGGATTTATGATAAGGAAGAACCAAAGGCTGCAGAAGAAAGCGCATCAGACAGAGGGCACAGGGAACATAAAGGGGTGTTTGAAGGTCCTGTGACACTACTGGCTGGACACTGGTACCCAGCACAATGTGGAGAGTGGGGTGGACCTTGTCTAGAGATGCTGCTGGGCCAGTATTGCTGAATGACCTTGAAAGCTGCTCTATTTCCACACTATATATATGTATTTGCCTCAAGTAGCAGGCAAAACAAGATGTTCACCGCACTCCAGCATCACTTAGGTGAAGGTAGGTCGCTACATCCCATAAACTGCATGGGAAATCAGTGTCTCAACACTTGGTTAAGCTCTGGCTTACTTTCATTAATGCTTCTTACTAAGGAACCCAAACTCTGCTGCAGGTAGAAAATGATGCAGCTACCTCTGAAGCAGGACACTGTCACTACCCCATAGCACAGAGAAGATCTGGGCCTCTGGTTGCCTTTTATAGGTCAAGGTAGCTTGAGCTGCACACAGCACAGTGCAACTCTGAGCTCTGGAGTCATCAGAGCAGCTTCAGAGTCCTTCCTCATCCTGAAGGATACCTGCAGGAGGAGCACACATTAGATCTGGAAAGACAATCCAGGAGAGCTCCCAATGGGTTTCACAAGGCATCCAGTAGCTGTCCTGCGATTGCTTTTCATCATTTCATCTAGTAAGCTTCTAGAAGATCAGTATTGAAATCAGTGTTTCTCCACTAAAGCCCTGCCACAGTAACTTAGCATATACATGAGCTGTACGACTCATGGCTAGATGGGCCCATAAAGCTCACTTTCATCCCTATTATTTCATCCCATAAACACGAGATGGGACTTTAGACTTTTACAATGTGTTCCTTTTCACATGTAAGAACAGACCACTGTAGGGCCTTAGGATTCAGCCTGCTCCATCCCACCAATCCTCCCACTAAGGATAACAGCAGCACTACAGTGGCTGCACAAGCTTACTCCAGCAAAAGGCAATGCTACCCTCTGGTGCTTCCTAGCAGAACAACCAGCCTGCCCACTTCACCAGGGCTAACACGGGGCCTGCAAGGCAGGGATGCTATCATACTGCTTCCTCATACCCGTCCATACAGGCCAGCCTACATGCCACAGCACCCCAGGTCCCCTAAAACGCTGCGCTGGAAAGTGATGCCCAACGATGCTGACTGGCTCACCCCAATAACACAGACCACCTTCACCATGGAAAGCCACTAAATGCACACAGCAAGGTGCAAGGGGCTGTGCTCACAGCCATCTGTGCAGGCAATGGAGCTGGTTTCTTTTCCTCCCCCTGTTAAAGCTGTTTCTGACTCTTTTCAGTGGTTTCAGTGTAAATTCCCTCCTGTACCTCCACAGGAGAAGCAATTAATGCTGCATTAAAGGGATGGAGGTAGAAGCTAACTCTTACCAAGTCATTGCTTTTCATGAGGAGGGCACGTGGAGACTTCATGACAGTCTTCGTTGGCCCTTCACACTTGATTAACTCCCATTTACAAGGCTTTTCTTCCCTTGCATGGAGCTTTCTGTGATTCATTTCTAATACGCTCTCCGAAATGGAGCCCTGGCCTGCCAGCACAGGCAGGAATCACGTTGAAATAGGCTGTGGTTTGGTTCCTAGGATTGATTTGCCATTCCTGTGGTAAACAGCAGATTACATTGTTTGTGATGCTTCATAAATCCCCTTCTTGTTAAGTGTGTGTTTGTTTTTAAGTAGAGCTTTCCCCTGTGTCTGTGTGCATGCACGATTATAATAGCCATGTTTTCCTCTGACAGTGCTTGTTTTTCATCTCATTCTTTCCCTACCTTCCTCATTTTTTCCATCTCTTTGGCCCTGCCTCTGATTTTCACCAACAAAACCTTCCTTTGGTTGCCAATAACTGTTCTTTGAGGATTTTTTTTTTTTTGAGTTTACTGATGTGTCTGCAGAAGTACCTCTGAGGGCTTCCTTCAAGTTAAGAGATCACCAGAAAGAAAAGGAATCTTACTGAGGAGGATGCACAGAAAGATGATTATTTCCCCTCAGTTGCAGCTGCAGAGATTCCAATGACGTGTAATGGTGAGGGTTGCCTTCTCTACCATTTCCTAGCCTTAGCCTAGATTCTGGTTATATACTAGACATTGGGATTTGGAGTATCTTTCCCAACGCGCTTCTCGTCTGAATCTCTTCAGAACAGAGATTCACGGCATCAAAAGACATCTATCCCATGGCGAGAGTGAAATGTATGTATAACACCTCATGTTACAACTGACTCATCACAAACACCCTCCGCTGCTCGCAGTATAAAGAGCTATGTCAATAAATGCAGTGTCTGTGTATATGTCAAGAAACACAGTGTGTAAATAGGCGATGGAAAATACCATAGCAAAGACCAAGATGCATACTCATTCGAAGGGGTTCTAAGCCAACATACAAACTTGAGTAACGATTGCTAAGATTGCTTTATAAGATTCATAATCTCATGGGTCTTAATCATGTTTCAGGTCTTTGAATATCTCAGAGGGCTCAGGAGAACGCTGTGATACTCGGACTGGACAGTGCTTTGTATCCAGGCATCTTGAGGCAATGGCAAGTACAAGCCCAGCTGCAGGGAGAGGAAGGATGCAGATATGAGAAGCACCACTAGAAAGAGAAAGCATTAATCTTCATTTCCACATTTGTTTCCTAGCATTGCACAGGAAAGATAGATAATAACAACTTCTTGATAGGCATTTTCGCATGTAAAGGGCCTAAGCCATCTTATTTAGAATACAACGCCTGCATGATGTAAATGCAAGGGTTAATTTGATGTTAACTGCCCCTCAGGTGCTGCCAATGAGGGCTCCTGCCCCCCATCACCCTAGGAATGCTGCTGGGATGCCTATAAGTACCTTTCTCAGCAGCAGTTAAGAGCTGCTGTTTGTGCTGCAGTCTGGTATGAGGTGCTGGAAGGGTCCTTGGTATGATCTGCATTAAAGCTTCAGAGGGAACCAGGCAGATACAGGTATTTGGCTGGAGATTGGGTATAAATGCTTGCAGAAACATTGACAATGCCTTGAAAAGCCTAGAAAAACAAGTGGAGACACTGCTGCTCTGCCAGACCCGGAATTGCGTGTCAGTGCTGGCATCTGCTGTTCCCTGCCTTGAGACTGTTCTCTTTCAACAGAGAAATTTCACTTCCAAATGTCTAGTCCCTTTTTAGAGCATAGCTGGAGCAGGCTGCTGTTTTGCATTGGTTACTACTGGATCCACATACCTGTGCATCACCTGGCAATGAAAGCGATGCCCAGACCAACGCATGGGCAGATTTTAGTCCCATTTGCTGGCATTGTGCTGGCTGTGTCATCTGCAGGAGCACAGATGATAGCCTATCTGGCATAAACCTGCTGGGACAAAGTCTCCTCCTTCACAGTATTAGTGCTGGAACACCTGAATCAGCAGAGTGAATTTACACTGATTCAGCATTTCGTGTTGGCACAGCATCTCCAATCTGGAAGTGGGTATTCAAGGCCTGGATGTGCGCTTCTAGTTCCAGTAAATGCAATTTCTTTGACTTGCAAGAGTGCCAAGATTCTCTAGAGAAGGTAATTCGTGAATTGGCTTTGGGGGTCCACCTTTGCCTTGCTTAGGGGTTCTTTTTGAGGCTCTTGAGGGTTGGAAACTGGAGCTTGAAGCCCGATGGTCACAGGGCTGCAATGTGACCCAGGATGTTGATCACAGGAAATGTGCATTTTCCTTTCTAACCACAAGAACCTCTGTGCAGAGAGCAATAGAAAAAGAAATGCTTGAAAACGCATAAGGAACCATCCTTATTTCCTTGACTTTTATGGCTCTTTCTGACCACACGTTCCAGAGCAAAATAACGTGCTCCCTTTGGAATTGTTCCTGGCAGAGGAATGATAACTGCCGAAGCATTTGTTCTGGGAAAACAGCAGCACAAATGTGGAAAAGATTAAACCAGATTGTGTTTATGTAAAAACCCACTTCAGGGGGTGCACGCGGTTGGGAACCTGGGGAAGTCAAATCCGAGCACACAGCGCTGATTTCCAACTGCCTATAATAAAGGAGCTGAAAGGGCCTCTTGCATTCAGCTGAGCTCTAGAGCAGCCTGGGGGCTGCTGCAGTGCCCTGGAGTCCCAGTTGCCTTGCAGCCCTCTTCAAGCTTTGCACATCCAGCACCATCCAGAACTCTGCCGCGCATCGCTTTGGTGAGACAAGCGGAAGGAAGAGGGGGTTTCTGCTATGGTGGGGATTGTCATCAGCTACTCCAATGCAGGACCTGCTTAGAGCTTCCTTTTGCAGCGTTTCGTCCTGCAGCTGTGCGGAACGGGGTAACCTTGTTCGATGGAGCCTTTCCTCTGTTCTTTTAGGCTGCTTTGCTGTCCTCTAGGTTAGGGATACATTGTGGTGGTTTTGCCTCGCTTATTTGGGGGTTTCTTGCAGCATATTCATGTTGGAGACAACTTCAGACCCCAACATCTGGAAATCAGTGCTCTTCCTATGCAGGTACAGTATTTGTGACCGCCCTTTTCCCCTTTCCTATTGCTCAGCGTTCTGATTCCTCCATAAAAGAACTTTTCAATCCCTGTATTATACTCAGAGCCATTTTCACATCTTTTCTTCGTGCTTCTCATGCTCACACATTTGCACCTTTTCAACATCAGTCGCAGTTACTGCTGTCACAAGGTGGTTGTGTATTTGTTCTGGGTACTCCCAAGTGGAATCCTGGGTATCATGAGCTGGTATCCAGGTAAGTGACATTGCCATACTACAGCAGACACCTCATGGGGCAGTGCTCCAGACTAGCTGGAGTGTGTCCAAAGGTGTTTCAGCCCCTTCCCAAGTGGAGTGCAGGGTCAATGGGCACCTTGCCTGGCCTGGAAGTGGGACTCCCTTGAGGAACCAGTGTGGTTCTTCACTGGGTGTCTGGGTGACTCTTTCTTTCTCTTTCATTTCTAACTTTGACCTATGGCTTTGGGTGTCTCCTGATGAAAGCATGCAGTGATTCTTCCTGATGGTGCTGTCTTCATCTGCAATCTGTTTCCTAGAGACAAGTGTTTCAAATCAGAAGGTTGGCCTGGATGATGAAGGAAGGAATTTCTTCAGGACATGTTTATCTGTGGCAGAACTGATGTATGGAGGTATGAAGTGACCCACTTCCTGTCCCAGAAGGAGACTGTAGAAGAGATGGAGCTCAGGCTCCCTAGCTCTGCTGCAAGAGCCTGGGAAAACCCCAGCTTCTCCAGCCTCCTAAGCCAACAGAAGCAGGCAGCAGTGGCTAAAAAGCTGCCTGGGAAACGCTTGAAAATCTCCCTCTGCTCCAAACCATTTGTCATATGGGCTGGGAGCAATCACTGAGTGACTCAGTACAGCGCAGGGCTGGCAGATGTGGCTCTGGGCTGCCAGATGTGGCTGGGAGGATGCTGGTGTTTGTGGCTTGGTGCAGAGGAGAAGGGTAAGGACCAGAGCAGGGCTTGCCCAGTGCTTCCAGGGAGAGCTGACATCAGGCAGTGCTGCCTGCCCCTCTGCCCAGGCGCCCGGAGCAGCACAGACTGGCTGGCTCCTATCAGCTGCAGGGAAGGCAGGGAGCAGGGGAAGCCCTTATGCCCAGCCTGGGTACACGCTCCCATTGTCCCCACTAACAATGGGGGAGACAAGCGAGTGCTGGAGCTGATGACACAAACCCAAGTGCGGCAAGCAGCTGGCTGCATGCTAAAGGGAAGCACTGTGCCAGGCCTCCCAACAGTAGAACTGAGCTGTGCTCTGTGCCTGTATTTAACCTGCCTGTATTTAACCTGCCTGTGTTTAACCTGCCTGTATTTAACCTGCCTCTCTCCAGCCCGAGGAGCCTCCTCGCTGACTGCGAATCATCGCCAGGAACCTGTGTGGGGAGAGCTGACCACCCTGCCCCTATGGTTCCTTCATAAATAAGGAACTCCAAGGAACACTTTCCATTCCTTAAGGCCCAGCAGATCGGAGGAGAAAATTCAAGGAAGCTGTTTCCATTTTCTGTAGCTTGCAGTATTCATGTCTCCTGAGACACAGAGGAGAAAGCTAGGCTGGTAGTGGAGAGCAGAAGCAGTGCTGTGCTCCATGCCTCTTTCTCTGCCCAGCATCCCTCTAGGAAGGCCCTAAGAGTTTCTCCTTTCCCACATGGGTTAATTTCCCCGAGACAAAGGGGGTTTAAGTTGCTCTGGCAATCAATCAGTTGCATGTCTGGGGCTTCTGATGCTGCACAACCTGGCATCAGTGGGGTATTCCCATCCTAATGCAAGACAGAGGGTGATGGTGTGTCACAGGGAAAGGTGCTCAGCAGGTTGAAGAGGTTCCACCATCTGAAGTGGCATCTTTTCCCAGTTCCAGCTCTCTGTTCAAGTCAACTCCCCTATGAAGAGCCCGTGGGATATGGCACCCTTGCGAAGAGGCTGAATACAGGCCTCCTGGCCACTCACCCTGCAGGTAAGAGACCCAGAGCTCCAAACTCTGAGCTAGGAACCAAGTGATCTGCCTGGCTCAGTTGGCAGAGATGCTTCTCCTTCCTCCAGTCTCCCCCTGGGCTCAGCAGAGGTCACGGTCCAGAACCATCTTTCCTATCCCACCAGGATGCACTGCTGGTTGCACTTTCCTATCCCACCAGGATGCATTGCTGGTTGCAATGGGAGGCAGCGAGGAGTCCGAGCAGGCAGCCAAGCATCGTTCCCACTCAGTCTGAGGAGCAGATGGAGCAAGCTGAGAGCTTCGTGCCTCAGTCAACCCCTCTTGCAGGCTGAGTTGGCTCCTCATGTCCTGGCTGGCTCCCACCAGGATTGCCAAGTCTCTTACAGGAATAGTGTAGCAGCTCTGGGAATGAAGGGCAGAAAGGGTCACCCATTGTCCAGATGGAGATCAGACTGCAAAGAATTGCTCTGCAATGGTTGGACAGGAGAGCTGTACCGCTGGGACCTTTCCTTGCGGTTCCCAGACCCTGATAGCAATGTCAGGTGAAGCAGAGATTTACTATGGGGCATCCTACACTGCAGTGCGTACTCACTGCTGTCAGCCTCCCAGCACTGTCCCCCTTCAAGACAAGCCACCACGACAAGCAGGGGGGTGCAGCATCCCCACTCTTGTGGGACTGCATGTCAGCACGGAGCCAGGACTTAGCTATCCAGACCCTGCAGGCAAACAGGGAGGCCCAGGGGGAAGGCAGGGATGTTCTTGCTGTCAGGTGTGTCAGTGCAGGGATTGGAGCTGATTCCTCTAAACAGCTGATGCCTTAGACAGGTTTTCAGTCTCTGGGGCTTCTCCGTACCCAGGATGCAGCCATAAGCAGGCAGAGGTACCATGGAGGAGCCATGCACACTGCAGGCAAGTCACCCTTGCAGTGCTGGGGTGTTTGTTGTGCCAGCCATCTCCTTTGCTGGGCTAATGCGGCTGCTCCAAGCACAGCAGAGGCCAGGACCATGCTGCGGCTGCAGCCCTGCTTGCCCCTGTTTTCCATGGCTGTGTGCTGCATGCAGGAAGGAGGGGAGCAGAGTCTCCTCCACCCCTGCTCTGTGCGGTGGTGCCACAAAGCCCAAGGGCTTTGTATCTGGGCCATGCTACATATAGCATCCATGGGGCCTCGCTGGGCTCCCGAGGGCCTGTGTCTGTCTCTCCAATCAAGGGCAAAGCTCTTCTGCAGCCTCCCTTTCTTCTCCCTCAAAGACGGGGTGGGAAGGGCCTGGGTTTGGCTTCGTGCAGCGAAAAGCATGAAGTTTTTGCCACCCTCCTGTCAGCTGGAGCTCTGGGGCCAGGCAGAGTGGGGCCATGTAGGGGCAGGCACTGCACTGTGAAGCTGGTGAGCATATCCATCAGTCGAGCCTAGAGCTGCAATCTCTGCCAGATCAATAGCACCGATTCTCAGATGCCCTCCCTTACTCCTCCATCCCGTAAGTCCCCAGCTCTAATGGCCTTAGAGAGGATGCTAAGGGTTTCTCCCCAGGAGTGCTGCCACAGATCCTCTTGGCTGGGACCTAATGTCTCTCCTCCCCTGCAATTAGCAGCAGGGGAGCAAATGATTGGTGATAGGGACTGGCTGCTGCGTGGGCATCCTGCCGTCACGTTTTGAGCAGGACCCAGTGTAATGCTGTGCCGTGATTCATGAGCAGGAGGAAGAGACGCTCTCTTTCCTCCCATCTTTGGGGGTAGGCTGAGGGCAGGGGGGAGATGCTCCTCCTGGGAGGGATGCACACCTCTCTCCCAGAAGGGCATCCCCTGCAGCAGCGTGTCCTTGGGACAAGGCCAGGTTTTAATTGCTGCAGCAGCACCAGACACTCGAGTCACGGTCCCCAATCAGTGCCTCAGCTTCCAGCCTACCTCCTGCAGCTACTGGGGATGGTCCTAGGGTGACTTGGAGCAGTGATGCTCCTGACACACTCCATCAGAGCAGGACTCCCCCCATGCCCTGTCTTTCTCTCCAGAGAGGAGATAGGGGCAGTTCAGTTGATCTGAGCAATTAGGAGAGCTGTGCCCTGCCTCTGCCCGTTTGTCCTGCCACATCCACCCGTGCCTGCTGGTACCTGCTCTTGTGTCTGGCTCCCTCCTTGCCTCTGTTTATGCCTGTCTGTCTCTGCCTGGCCCCTGCCACTGCAGACACTGCCCGCACCCTCTCCCTTTCTCTGTCATGATTGGATTTTCCCCTCCCTACCCACCCTTTTCTTTGCCTTGGAGGACCCTCTGGAGGCCTCTGCATTAGGTGTGACTTGGGGACTGATTTTCTCTTGTTTATGGATAGCAGCCAGCCTGCCATCTGCAGTGAAGGGACTACCCAGGGAGAGAACCTCTGCAAGGAGCCTCCTGCAAGTACCTAAGGCAGGACATTCGCTGCCAGCACTGCCCAGAAACTGCACAATCATGCCTGCCTCCACAGCACCACCAGCCAGAGATCTGAAGGGAGCTGACATCTCT
Organism: Psilopsiagon aymara; assembly: GCA_024733675.1. Classification (NCBI taxonomy): domain Eukaryota; kingdom Metazoa; phylum Chordata; class Aves; order Psittaciformes; family Psittacidae; genus Psilopsiagon; species Psilopsiagon aymara. The sequence goes on along the minus strand of JANRGW010051087.1, from coordinate 7,672 downwards.
TGCAGTGCAGAGGGGCTTGGGCAACTGCGTGCCTCCAAAAGCCAGTCCCTCAAGCCTGAATTCCCTGGTTGCCTATGCTTGCATAGCTGGGAGTGAGGGTGGGGATGTGGAGCTAGATATAAAAGGGACATGTGTGTGTGCATGGCTACATGTGCTGCCTCGCATCACAGCTGTGTTTGGATGCAGTTCTCATGCTTGCATGTTATTTGCACCCTAACAACGTGGCAACACGCCTCTTGTTCTTGTCTGTTTGCGTTGCATCAATCTGCTTCCAATCGTTGCTAGTGACGGCTTCCTGTGTCAGTTTGCCTTGCCTTTAATCCCATCCTTCGCCAGCACTGTCAGTTTTGCATACGCTGGGTTACCATCCTAAATTGTGTTGCTATGCACATGTGGCAGTGACCACAGCCTGGGTCCATTCAGTACCCAGATAGGGACATGTCTTTGCCCTCATGGCAGCGCACTGGGAACCCTCCCTGGGCACCACGGGCCTGTGTCCAGCCCCATTTGGGACAGCATAGCCAGAGCCAAGATTCTGTAGAATTAGCAAAACCCCACTGCACAGCCAGCTCAGCACTCGGATGTCACCGGGGATCAGGTTCTGCTGGAGCAGAATATGACTTCTGCTATCAACTTTCACAGTGCCAGTCCTTTTCTGCAGAGCCAAGGGCTGTGGGCAGAGGTGAGGACAGGGCAGGCCACCCTGCACGCCTTGGCTCCTTGTTGGGATGCTGTGGAGCACAGACCTTGGAAGAGCAGCTCCGTGATGCTGCCATCCTCTCCCCTGTCATCTCCACTTGGCCCTATAGCAGAGCTCTTTTGCCAGGCTGTTTCCTGGGTTCAAAGACAGTTTGCACAGAAGCTTAGCCCCTTCCCAACCATGCAGTGGTGGGAGCCTGTGGGGAGCAAGCCCTTGTTTGTATCCTCACTGCCTCCAGCCCTGGGCCTAAAGCTTAAGGCTCGTGGCCAGTGGCATCACAGAGCTTCAGCTGTGCCCTGTGGTGTTTCCACCACCATAGCCTGCACGGGGCATGGGTCTCCGGTGACTTGGTGTCTGCTGCTCATTGTGCGCCTGAGCTATACCCATTTGGGAGGGGGAATATCTCCCCTCTCCTCAGCGAAGCCACGCTCTTCTGTCCTCTTCCAAAGCATCCTCCTTTCCCAGCAAAGCAACACCCGTGTTGCTGGGAAGGGCGAGGGCAGGCGGCTCTTCTGCAAAACGTGGTGTTCCCATGGCAATGGGGATGTGTCACCCTTCTCGGTTTGCTCAAAGGGGGGAACGAGCAAGGGATGGGTGGGGAAGAGCCCGAACAGGAGGCCCCCCCCAATGAGGGGCCTCCCTGGGGGGCTCCCTTCCTTCCCGCTCACCCCCGATGCCCCGCGCCCCCTCGGGGCCGGTTCGGCCGCATCCCAAGGCGGGGGCTGGGCCGGGGCCGGTCCGCAGAGCCGATCATCATCCCCCCCCCCCCGCATCGCGCCGCAGGGCCGGGGGCCGAGCCTGCGTGACGCCGCCCGGCACTGATTTGCTGGGGCCGCCCGCCCGGCCCGTCCCAAACTGCGGGGAGCTCCGCACCGCCCACAGCCCCGTCGGGCAGCACCGGACAGCGCCGGCGGCAGCGCGGCCAGCACCGGACAGCCCCGGCAGGTAGGCACGGCACGGCCCCGCCGCTGCGATGCCCCTCGACGGGGCGGGGAAAGGGGAGCGGCGGCGGGAGGGCGCGGGGAGGGTCGGGTCCCCAAAGCGGGAGCCGCTCGTGCCTGGCCGGGAGGGATGCGCTGCCCGTCGGGGAGATTGGGTACCGGGATGCTGCTGGAGGGCGGCGCTGCCCCTTCTTTCCTTCTCTTCCGTCCCTCCCTCCCCTGCAAAGGCTCGGGACTGCGGCATTCCTCCACGGGCGCGGCGGCGCGCACGCCCGATGCCAGCGGGGTGGGCAGCTCGCTCCGAGCCCTCCTGCCCCTCCAGGGCCCGGCAGAGGTGTTGTCGGCTTCGCTCTCCCTTGAGCATCCGCACGGCGTAAAGGGAGAACGCAGGTACCCTTGTTCCTAGATTTGCAGGCAGGTTCCCGTGGTTTAGCCCAGCCCATCAGCCTGGCTCTCTTGTGCTCCGATGGCTTTGCCATCACAGCTCCTTTGTCGTGGTGGTGGGTACGGAGGTACCACCATCATGGTGTGGCCCCAAGCAGGTGGTAGAAGGCTGTGCTCTGCAAGAGCTGGAGTCCATCTAATGCTAGCATGCTTGTGACATCTGTCCCTGTGCAAAGACCCTGGGACTGTGCAGGGGCAAGAGTTACGTAGCATCACTGTCAGGAGGAGAGGTACACAGGATCCAAGGGGCCGTGAATCCAGAGCCTGGAATACCTGAGTGCTTTTGCACATAGATGGGAGGAAGCCTCCTTTTCTGGAAGCTTATTTGCGCTGATTTTCTGGAAGAAAGCCTGGCTGTGACCTAGATAGTGTCCCAGGACATTCAAAAAGGAGTGGGTCGGAGCTGAGAAATAGCAAAGGAAAGGACAGGGCCAGTTTCTAGGCACCCAAAGGAGACTCGAGTAGTCTCCTCCATCATGCCTTTTCTCCCATTTGCACCCTCCTGTTTGTTGAAACCAGACAGAAGGGAATTTTTCTTCCTGGCCAGGGTTTGGGGTTGCAGATGCAGAGATCTTTCACCGCTTCACAGTGAGCAAATGGGTTTGGTATTTCCTCCTATAATGTTATATGAAAGGCTGAAAAAAATGCTAAGAAGAACAACCCAGCTGGCAGGCAGTTCCCAGCTCTTCCCTGGATGCTTAGCCAGGTTCAGAGGGAGCAAACTGGTGGCCTGCTGTCCCCTCTGCCAGCCTGGAGTCCCAAAGGGTGGTAATTCACCTCCTCCTCTTGATCTGGCTCCGCATCCCAGGCCTGGAGAACGGGCTGCAGGATGCAGCGTCCTTCAGCCCTGGTGTCTGCTTTGCTGCTCCCCCACCCTCTGCCTCCATTCCGCATGCTGCGGCTGGATTCCCCATGCGGCTGCTTGGCTGGGCTGCAAGCCTTTAATTGATTCCTTTCAGCCACATTGGATTCTCAACAGCCCTGCGGTTTTGACAGCACATCCACGGGCCCCTCGCCTTGAAGAGACACAGGCTGGGGACCCAGAGGGTGGACTCTGCCACCCCAAAGCCCTTCCACCCTGTAGCTGGGCGGGCTCGGCTCGGCTCCTGGGGACTCAGAGCCATCCTTTGGCAGCCTTGGCTCCGTGTCCAGCTGCCGTGTCCCTCCTTCTCGCTGCTGTTGGCCCTTTTCCCTCTCTGCATCGCAGTGAGTCATCCGTGCTGAGCTCACCCGCCTGGCGCCCGCCGGCACCAACTAGGGTCCCTCACCTGGCAGCCCTCTGGGCAGCATGGGCAGGCACTGATTCCTCCTGCTTGGTCTCCATCCCAAGCATGGGACAGCAGGAAGGGAAGGTGCACGTAGGCCATGCTGCAGGTCCGTGCCATGCTTATTTAATGTCTGGTGTGAGGATACAGACAGGGAGAAGAGTGTGGCTGGTTTTGCCTGGGGATATGGGAAGGTGATGCTGCTGGCCAGGCACATCATCCCTCGTTTCCCAGCTCGCTGCAGGGCCAGCCATTCCCTGCACAGTCAATCAGCCACCATGATGAGGAGCAGGCTATAGAGGAGAGCCAGCCTGCCTACCTGTGCCGTGTGTGCTGGGTTCAATGGCTAACCTCCTCTCCTTCTCTCTGTCCAGGCTCCCCTTTCAGTGACAGCCACTGCTGGGCACCTCAGCGGAGAGATGAACCCCACCGTCGGCATCGCTGTCATCCTGACAGGTAGACACGCATCCCCTCCTTTCTTTGCAGTGAGCTCAGCCCAGAGCAGCCAGGCGAGAGGCTATGCGGGCATCCCCAGTGCTTGTATTCCTTGTCCAACCCCTGCTTGCCTCTCCCAGTCCTCCAGGCTGCCCACTGCCAGATGATCAAGGACCTGAGTGCCTGCCTGCTGGGCCAGAGCCTCCGGGTGGACTGCCGCTATGAGAACAAAACCAGCAACCCCCTGACCTACGAGTTCAGCATCACCAAGGACAACAGGAAGCACGTCATCCACAGCACCATCAGCGTCTCTGAGAACATCTACCGGAGCCGAGCCAATGTCACCATGCACAAGAACCTGGTGTGCCTCTACCTGCAGAGCTTTACCACCAGCGATGAGGGGGTCTACATGTGTGAGCTGAAGGCCACCAATGACTACACCGGCAACCAGATAAAGAACATCACCGTCATCAAAGGTGAGATGGGCAGCCTGTCTTCAGTCCCTCTTTCCCACCTGCTCCTTGGCTTGGCAGGGCAAGCAGAGAGAGCTACATCCCCCCGTGGTGTCCCCAAACCCTCCTTGAGCCCCATAAATGTCTCCCAGCCCTTCATCAGCCCCACTTGCTCTGTCTCAACTGCTTAACCCTGTCTCTCTTGGCCCCACCTTGGGCATGAATCTCAGGTGTTCTCCCATAGGTGATGCTTCATAGCCCCAGCAGAGGGGACAAGTCTGCTGGGGAAGGACTGAAGAGGGATGTGGCTTTTCCACACTCACGTTGTGCAGGAGCAGACCTCCATTTGCAGAGCCCTTTGTCTGCTCTGGTGCCCATCCCCTTGTCACCTCAGTCAGGCAAAACGAGGGTTATGCTTCCCCAGGTCTCTGCACCCCCAAAGGCTTTGAAGGGCACAAGGTGGGAGGGGAAACAGGCAAGGGGCCAGGACGAGACTTGATGCAGTTCTGTGGCCAAAGTGAGAAGCTGAGTCCCAACACCCCTTTATAACACCTCATGCCTGTTCCTGAGGGATCTCATCATGGCTCTTCTCTCCCTCTCCATCCCTTGAACTCACAGACAAACTGGAGAAGTGCGCCGGCTTCAGCCTCTTGATCCAGAACACTTCGTGGCTCCTGCTCCTTCTCCTTTCCCTGCCTCTCCTGCAAGCCGTGGACTTCGTGTCCCTGTGAAAGGAAAAGCACATGCACATACACACACACACACATGCACGCACACACCGAGTACCCCAGCAAACCCGCTTCCCCTGCCAGAACGCAGCCCTTGGAAAGAGAAGCTGAACCATTTGGAACCAGTGAAACCTCTCTCTGTGTTATCTCTATATAGCCGTATATAACGCTATCCACCGTCCGGTGCCAAGGCCCGCCGTCACACGCACACATGCCCTGCTCCGAAGCATGGTGGCTCTGCTAGGCAGCATTGCTTCTCCCATCGCTCCTCCCCGCTCGGTAGGCTGGCTGGTTTGCCCCGCACAGCCCGCTTCTCCCATCCCTTTGGCTTTTGGGGTTTGCCTCTTCTCAACTGGGGAAACACAGCTGGATTGGCAGGTAAGAGAGGGAGGTGATGCGAGAGCGTGCAGAGGGGTCCCCGTGCTGGGTGCTGTGCCCACAGCCTCTATTAGAGACGGGGCTGCGTGTCCCCAGGCTGGCCGGGCTGGGAGAAGAGAGGGAAGCAGGTTTAGGAGACACCATCAAATGGCACTGCCTCCTTAGGGCTCTTTCGGGGCCCTGGGGAGGGGACCCATTGCAAATGTGCTTTGTCAACAAGCGTTTCCCAATCTGTCTTTTACAGCCGAGCTGGAAGCGAGGCCTCCTCCAGACATCATCTGGTACCTTTGGGCTGCACAGACACCACTTGCTCTCCCCCGAGACCAGCCCTTAGCTGTGACGAGAGAATTGCTGCCAGCACCAGTGGAGGCAAGCAGAGCCTCTCTGAGCTAGCCACAGCCCCGCATTCACCCCTACCCCTCTCCCCAAGGTCCCCAGAGCTGGATCCAGTTAGGCTGGTGGGGAGGGCACATCCCAATGCCTGGCCACAGCTAGGCTTAGCAGTCTTCCTCCAGCCCCACCATGCCGCTGGGAGGACCCCATGTACCCCTTCCCTTCTCCCTCCTCCTTTTCATCATTTCCCTGTCTCCATTTAAGAACAGAAAAGGGTGTAAGGGCAGCCCAGCTGGCCATGGGGAGAGAGACCGGAGGGCTGGTCCTGCTGTGCCCTCACCCAGCAGAGGGCACAGGAGCAGGGGAAGATGCAGGCAGGAGCATCCTGGTCCATGGGATGAACCGCAGCCCCGCTGAGCTACCCGTGCAGCCCGAGCTGTGCCACCACGGCTGAGAGCAACCCACAGCAGCTGCTCCCCGCTGCCTCCTACCTACCCCCGTGCCCGTTCCCTGCCCATCCCTGCCTGCTTGCTTGCTGTCTAGTGCTGCTGAGGCCGTGTATAGCTGAGGTCTGGCTGTGCCCAGCTCCCTGGGCTTGCTGGTGAGTGCTGGGGCAGGCGCAGAGCCCAGCCAGCAGCGCGCGGACGCGTCTCGAGTCTCATTCTTCGGTGAACATTTGTAGTTGTTTCCACAGCTTGTCGTAAACCAAACTTTGCCAAAGGGGGGGGAGAAAGAACCCTACAAAAAGCAACAACAGGAAAACAACCTTATCCTCCGGGAGTGTTCCTCTGTCTGCACAATAAAACCCCAGGTTGTGTGTTGGAGCCGTGGCCACCCATGTGTGCGGTGATGGGGCGAAGGGCTGGGGTCCAGTCTGTGCTTTCAGCCTCCCATCTTGGGGCAGGGGGGGACACCCTTCCTGGGCAACCCATATCCTGCCTCCCCCAGGCCTCCAGCAGGAGGGATAGGAGCAGGCAGGGACAAGTATTGCCTTCCCTGCTGTGATCCCCTCCTATGAACCCAGAGCATGGACCCCTGCACCCTGACCCTTTGCTCCATCCCATTGTCCCACCCCTGTCCCTGTGCCCCGTACTCCCTTCTGGAACCCCAACCCTCCTGGCCCCACTGCGAGGGCACTCCAGTGGGGAGGCAAAGCAGGGCAGGTACAATTGGGTACCCCGGGATACATCCTGGCCCAACCATCCTCTGGGGGGGGGAATTGTCAGAGCGTGTAGGAGCAGGGCTGGGGGGTGTGCATGCGCCAGAGCTCCTGGTGCTGTGTCTGTCATGCCAGGGTCCTTCCTGCACACGCTGCCTATGGGGATGCCACGGCCCCACATCTCCTAGAGCACCCACACACTGCTCCCTGCCCAGGGTCAAGATGCCACCCGGGGACCGGGGGCTATCCTCACCCTCCCATTTGGGAGTGGGGCTGGACACTACCCACTGACACCACTGGTGACCCTATAGCAACCTCCCAGAGTGACACCCAGACGCATCCCTCCCTGTTTCAGGGCTGGAGCCAGGCAGGAGGGCCCCAAATGCCACCGTAATTACATCCCTGCTAATTACCCTCTGCAGGTGCTCATTGAGTCACAGCCGCTCCGGTGCCGGCCACAGCGCCCTGGGCGGGTCAGGCGTCGGGGAGCGGTGCTGGGTGGGTGCCCCGATGTCCCCATGGGGCTATGAGGAATGGGTGCTCCTGTGCATCACCGCCGCACCACCCACCCCGTGCCTGCCTTTGATACAGGCTTAGGGGACCCTTCTCCCTATGTTTTGTCCCGAGGGAGCATCTCCTCCCCTCACTTTGATGCTCTACTGCAGTCCTCAGTGGGAACCACGGGCACCCCCTCTTCCTGCCTTCTTGACCCCCACACCAAGCTGTGTCCCACCCTACTCCCTCTCTTAATGCTCCATCCACCCTTTCCTGCCCGGACCTCCATCTCCCTCCTCAGATCTCTCCCCATATCTTCAGACATGCATCTTCATTCCCACA
>JANRGW010051085.1:0-11685 GCA_024733675.1 Psilopsiagon aymara | reverse complement strand
TTGGGCAGAAGCTCTTCCCTGTGAGGGTGCTGAGGCGCTGGCACAGGGTGCCCAGAGAAGCTGTGGCTGCCCCATCCAGTGTTCAAGGCCAGGTTGGACACAGGGGCTTGGAGCAACTGCTCCAGCGGAAGGTGTCCCTGCCCATGGCAGGGGTTGGAGCTGGAGGAGCTTTAAGGTCCCTTCCAATCCAAACCATCCCATGATTCTATGACTTGCCCCAGTGCGTAAGCTACACTTCCTGATGTGAAGTAAAACAGTAGTTAAGTTTCCTGCATACAGCCCCATCTTAATCCTTGTACTGAAACCAATGGCAAGGTAAGGATGTACTCCAGTAAAAAGGCAGCTCTGCTACACTTTCAAGTTACTAATTCTTTTTATCAATATTGTTGTCATTTAAGCTGGTATGAAACATTTTGGGGGGATTACACATTTTAACCGTCAGCAGACAATGAACCCTGGGACATGTTCCCAGCATAAACAGCATTAGAATTTAAAATCCTAAATAAAATGTCTTGGAACAAATGTAAAGTATTGAGACTCGCCTGGAGGCAGTTCCAGCACTGCAGTCAGGTGCCCAAGACGTAAAGGGAAAACTCCAGGCATTGCCACAGAACCTGAATGCAGTTTTCAGCACTGGCATGACTTCAGAAGAGAACAGAGATCTCCCCATAGGCAAAGTTTCTCTCTACTATTTGAAGAGTTTGTAGGTGAAACAGTTTGTAAATACCTTGCATAGAAGGCACTCAAATTAAAACCTATGTGAGCAGTTGTGGCAGGTTCTGCTCCTGCTGTAAATGAAGCCTCCCTCTGAATTCAGCACGATCAGCATCAGTGCCAAATCATTAACAAGCAGTTTCTCAGTAGGATTATCTATTCCTGAAGAAGAATTACTCCTTGTGGCCTTGCTTCAAACAGGCCATTTATGAAGGATTTACACTGAGTTTCCACACATTTGCCTCTGCAAAGAGGCATAACTCAGCACTTGGACACTATTAAGCTTTCAGTTTTCCCATTAATCTCTACTACAGTAAACTAGTCCAGGGTCATACTTCTGGTTTTCCTTGTTTAATATGTCAAATTCTGCTCATAGCACAAGAGTTATCAGGGTTGTAGGCTACTCCAGGAGTCAACAGTGTTCAGAAATGGGGTTTAGGATAGAGACTTCCCAGCACAGAATCCCAGCCTGGTTTGCGTTGGAAGGGACCTTAAAGCCCATCCAGTTCCAACCCCTGCCACAGGCAGGGACACCTTCCACTAGAGCAGGGTGCTCCAAGCCCATGTCCAACCTGGCCTTGAGCACTGTCAGGGATGGGGCAGCCACAGCTTCTCTGGGCACCCTGTGCCAGCGCCTCAGCACCCTCACAACAAGGAACTTCTTCCTGATATTCAACCTGAGCTTCCCCTGTTTCAGTTTGAACCCATCACCCCTTGTCCTATCACTACAGTCCCTAATGAAGAGCCCCTCTCCAGCATCCTTGTAGCCCCCCCCAGACACTGAAAGCTGCTCTGAGGTCTCCACACAGCTTCTCTTCTCCAGGCTGAACAGCCCCAGTATTCTCAGCCTGTCCAGTTTTAGAACCCTGTTTAAACAGCCAGGTGTGTTTCAGGCAAATTGGGATGATTTTCATTCCACTTCTCACTTGGGAATTCCAAGCAGGAGTTGAAGGAAGAGAATTCAGATCCCATCCTCCATGAATGCACACCCCAGGTTTCTGTCAGGCTTTGGAGCCAAGAATTTGTAATCCCATGACAACAACATTGCAACTCCAGGTGTGTATTAGTATTATCAAAATTATACATTGTGTGACACATATTCATTGTGTTCCTACTGCCACTAGAAATGCTGTTTGGTGTCACTTATTCCCTTAGTTCTCCAGCTGCCTTCACAACACCAAACTAAGCATTAAAGAGGTGCCTTGCTTGCAGGAATACAATTCAGCATATTCTCTCGAAAAACATGTGTCTTTGCGTGTCATTCAGTTACAAGTTGATGAAAGCTTTCAGATCGCTTCTGATACTTTGTCTTTCACAGATACACCCCAGATCATTAAACTATTTGTCAAATAACTGCTCAGAACTCTGACCAAACCATGCAGAAGACAGGTAATACAAGACCAGCTGAATTCCTTAACCTAAATTGAGTGCCACTCTTGTTTTCCACATTGTGTTCATCCAGACAGCTTTGGAGATAAAAAAATCACAGGAGAAATAAGAGACTGTCTCTAAATGCATAATTAAATGGGATTTATTCCTCTGATAGTTGTAACAACATAAAGTGTGCCATTACAAAAGCTCATTTATTAATATTACTTAAGCTTGCAACAGAGTCTAAAAATAGGCAGTTACTTAAAAATGTACCAGCGTTAACATTAAACATCTGACGGGTTTTACACAACTTCTCCTCTTGCAGAGGACGCTTTCACTTTGACTACCACTGGTGTTACTCCATGTGCACTAGAGCAAGGTCAGCATACACACTCCACCCACAGCCACTAGAATGGCACTCCATGGGCAGATGATAACTTTTAAAGACTAAACTAGAAAGTCTGTACCCCTGAAAAACAACTGTTGCAATAATCCCAGTGTTTATGACAGGTACCCAACAGTGGTTTTTACTACTACTGACATTAACTCAGAGCAACCTGCACAACTTGCTCATAACTTGGTCATCCACACAGATCTCTCCCATATTAACCTCATTATGATGAGGAACCTCATGAAACCCATAATACTGCCCTTTAAACGAGGGTGTATACAGGTAGCCTACTGCATTGCCAGGATGATCTGTCAAGTACAATGGTATTGGATGCTGGATAGGTTTAAGCATTTCTCAAACTATTAAAACTTCTCAAACTATCAAAACCCCATCCAATCTGGCCTTGAATACTGCCAGGGGTGGGGCAGCCACAGCTTCTCTGGGCACCCTGTGCCAGCGCCTCAGCACCCTCACAACAAGAAACTTCTTCCTGATATGCAACCTGAACTTCCCCTGTTTCAGTCTGAACCCATTGCCCCTGTCCTATCACTACAGTCCCTGGGGGTCCCTCTCCAGTACCCTTGTAGGGCAGACAGATACAGGGAGCTCACTGCTGCCCTGCACACAGAACTCTTCCCTTCCCAGCTCTGGGCTGGAGGCACAGATCAGAATATGCTACAATAAAACAAACCCTTTGTCTGAAAGAACAGTAAAATTGTTCACAGCTTAAGACATCCCATGCTAATGCTCTGCTCAAAGCGGCTCTATTAACACACCACTACCTGGGGCTGAGGAAGAAATACACCTGAGATGGACCACTGTGATGCAAATGTAAAAACAACATTTACAAACCCACAGCTCTTTTCCATTTGTTTAGTCTTCTCTGTTACTTTTGGCATGCAGAGCTCCATGATGTGAGCCCCCTGAGGACTGGATTTAGCAGTCCTCCTGGCCACAACTCTGACAAGTCCCGTGGCAGGTTTGCCTCCTTACCCTGGAGGGAAGAATCCAATTACCAAACCTCCAGGCAGTCCATTTAAAACACATCTTTCCATTCGGAACACATACCACTTGCAGCTTGTGCTTTGAGGACACAATTATGTTTCACTCTTGTAAGGCAAAGGCTCAGCATATTCCACTAAAAATTGGTAATGTACCTTCAATCTACATGTGCAACAGAGAGCTTTAGGAAATGTTGATTTCACAGAGCTATTTATACCACATTCTAAAGGGAACCCCTCCTCTGTCTCCAAAATAATACTCTTTAAGAGTCCTACCCTATTTTTCCTTTCTTCTAAAACAGGGATCCAATATTAGACCATTTTAATTTAAGCAGATCAATATTTCTTTAGTCACTGCATTCACAACAATGCACAAATGAATTAACAAGAATTGAGATAAAGTCTGTCCTGTTTGGATCAATTTGGTTTTTGGCATCACACAACCTCTACCAAGGGCGCTAACTGGGCAGCACAGCAGTGTAATCTGCTCTGGCTCACAGGATCTGTCAGACTGGGCATACAACTCTTTTGCCATCCATCTTCCAAGAGCTGTGTTTCCAAAGAGTACATCCTTAATCTTCCTGGAATTCCCTGTCTCACTGACATACTTTTTCCCCTCATATATTTCCATTATGCATTTGTACAGAACATTGTTTAACCATTTGCTATTTAGGAAACCATTGAACAAGCCTATTTCATACACTATGATGTTAGAAAACCCACACCAAGAAGCACCTAAACTTCCCCATCCTGACAAGCTGAGAAGTACTTTGTTGTTGGTCAGAAAGGCCAAACGAAAGCCTGGACAGAGAAGTTGCTACCTAACAACAGCACAGCACATTCCCAAGTATTTATACCTACACTGGGACAGTGCTGGAACTAAGGACACTGACCAGACTGCAGCGATGGCAGAGAAAGCAGAATACTCTTTTCCAGTACAGCACCAACATTCCCTACAGCTCCTGGCACCTGCAAGTTACTTAAAGGTGCCATATTCAAGTGCCTGTTTCTTGTGTGTTTCTGCACTCTGAAGCAGGTATGCTTGCTGCACGGCAGGAATTCACATCCTCAACCACATCATCTTACACCAAGTCTTAAGTATGCTTTTGGCTGGGATAGAGTTAATTCTCTTCCCAGTACCTGGGGCAGTGCTGCGTGTTGGCTTCAGCCTGAGAACAATGCTGGTAACACACCCATGGTTTAGTTGTTGCTCAGTAGCACCCTGATCAAGGGCTGCTCAATCTCTCATGCTCTGCCAGTGAGGAGGGGCACAACGAACCAGAGACAGGACACCTGACCCCAACTAGCCAAAGGATATTCCATACTGCAGCATGTGTGGAGGCCTCAGAGCAGCTTCCAGCATCTGAAGGGGGCTACAAGGATGCTGGAGAGGGACTCTTCATAAGGGACTGTAGTGATAGGACAAGGGGCGATGGGTTCAAACTGAAACAGGGGAAGTTCAGGTTGAATATCAGGAAGAAGTTCCTTGTTGTGAGGGTGCTGAGGCACTGGCACAGGGTGCCCAGAGAAGCTGTGGCTGCCCCATCCCTGACAGTGCTCAAGGCCAGGCTGGACACAGGGGCTTGGAGCAACTGCTCCAGTGGAAGGTGTCCCTGCCTGTGGCAGGGGTTGGAACTGGGTGAGTTTTAAGATCCTTTCCAATACAAACCAGTCTATAAGTCTACGATTAAAGTCAAACCGAAATTGCTCCTACTGGCTTATATTTCATCAGTGTGAGACTGTTTTTTACTTCAGATAAAGAACACAGAAACCAACGCACCACATTTGATAAGTAACTAATGAGTCTGGTATTTTCTCTTTAGAATCAGCTACCCTGGAATGCTTTTAAGTAAAATAGTGCAAGAAATCTTACACTGAACAGTTGGAGAATTACACCTTTTACAGAAACTCTTCTAAGGCTGGGTAATTAGTTATCAACCTTGAAACCTTCAACCTTCAGATGTTTCAGGCTTGTTATACAGTGAAAAATCACAAGCAAAATAACTCCTATTCAGTTTGTGAGAATCACAGCAGATTTGCCACTTCTTGAAGATATGCTACCAGGGAATTTGCTGCTAAGACAAGTTTTAAATAATCTGAGGATCTGAAGGCCACCTCCAATGCCATAGAATTTCACATATGAGTCAAGACTTCCCTGGTACCTCAGCTTCAGGGGGATTTGCCCCTTCCCACCTGTATATGTTGCAAAATTCAATGTGCGTGCACGGAGAACAAGTCCTCCTCCCTCCTCACATGGCCCAAGCAGTGTAGGTTCCCTGCTAAAGGCAACACGATGTGCTCCGTAATCAATGGAGAGACACAGCTTTAGTGTCCTGAAGCCAGAATTGCTGAAATGTATTACCCCACCTCACAGCACAGCAGCATCATTTAGTCCTTTACAACAGGCTTAGGGAAAAGAACGCGCTTTTATAGTACTTGAAGTATGTGCTGATGCATGTGTTTGTGAAGAAACACAGTTTTATCTGGTTCTGTCCATACAGATCTTCTTCTGTTGAATAAGTCATTAGAATAAAAATAGCCAAGTCCTTCTACATTCACAAAAAGCGTTTTCAAGGCTGGTACTGTCTGATCTCAATATACAAGTTTCATTTGTGGTTTTCTTTGGGGCTCTTGCCTCACAAGGCATCCAGATGCTACAAAGACCTTGTTACCACATGCAGCATGCACAGACGCACTGATTTTCTATGTTAAATAATGAAATAGAAGAGAAAGGATCGAGAATATCCGTGCCTCACCTCTTCTCTCAAAGTGGCCACCAGGACTTTTTACAGCTGACTATGCTGGAAGGGTGTCCCAAAGATTCCTTCCGAAATCAGGGAATACAAAGTGGTCAGTGCGCTCCAAACTCTGTGTTTATGGCCTCATCCCTGGTACGTTCTATCAGTACCACTCACAGAGTTAAGTAGAACTTAAACCACACTCATCTGTTAAACACTCAGCTCCTCAGCACTGATGTGGTACCACAGATTCCAAACCCATGGTTAAGACTCAGGGCTTCATTTACTAATGCACCAGCTTGTTGCAGGAGCTGGGCAAAATGTTTTCAGTGAACACTGTGTCACCAGTTCAAAGATCCAAGTGGCTTTAACGAACTGTAATGCAGTAATGAAAACAGAGGTGATAATACACCAGAAACTACTCAAACATCTCAGTAGTTCAGCTGCTTCTGCCATTCATACTCCCACTGCCTTCCTCCCCATAAAAGCCAGAATCTCCCTGTCCATTGCCAAGTCAGAAACCAAACACACATGAAACTCTGCCTCCCTGGGAGAGTTAGTGTCAGCAAGGTTGATCCTCTGCTCAGCAAAATGAATACATCACTGATACCCTTCTACTTCCCTGCAATGACCACTATCTCAGGGAGGAAAAAATTCACAGAACAATGTATAAGCCTTAGGAATGCTCAGCCCTTCCCACCAGCATTCCTGCAGGATCAGCTTTCCATGACACACTGCTCTACAAACCCCTGCAATGAATGGGACATCATATGCTTTGCATCACTCTCCCTCTGCTCAGATGGAAGCAGAATCTCGGGGAAGTAATGCAAGAGGCCATGCTGGCATGAACTAGATTCTTTTTAGCCTGCTAGCCCATCTGTTGAAAGAAGGATCCATGTCTCCGCTCCTTGAGAAGCTCTGGCAGAAGGGATGAACGTCAGATGAATTCCTGACATAGCTATTTAGTTAAATGGAACAAAAAAAGGCTGCTGTGGGGCTATGGGGAGAATTACATGAGCTCGTAAATCATCACCATGAGAAAGGGCTGAGCAACTGTGTGTGTGCTGTTCACCCAATAGCAAGGGCACTTTTATGCGTTACTCTCAATCTAGCTTGACAACTATGAGTTTGTTTGGGCTCTGTAATAGTGTGAATCCTGCATGTAGCATTTTTCAGCTGATGGGTTACTCACTGCTCATTTCTGCTCATTGCAACATGTGCCTCTAAGCAACAAAAGCCCTGTTTCTATTCCTGGACTGGATCATGGAGCCTGTTACAAGCACAGAACAATTGCTTCCACAGCAAACAGCAAATAGCGGAGGCAGGGTTTCTTCAGGCAGACTTGAATTCTCACTAACAGCCAGGTGCCCAAATCTCTAAGCTTCCACCCCATAAAAACCCAAACCCACTCACATTGTGACTGATTTCCCAGTATTGCCCTTGCTCTCTCCAATTTGATTGTTACTGTGTTCAGCTCTGAGGCCTCCAACATAAAAGGTACGCGGACCTGTCAGAGTGCACCCAGTGTAGTACCACAAAGATTATCAGAAGGCTGGAACACTGTCCTATGGGGAGTTAGAACTAAAGCTTTAAGGTTCCTTTCAACCCAAACCATTGTATGCATGTATGTCCTTGATCCAGAGAATAAGATGAGCGTCTTTAGAAACGCATGAGAACCACCAGCTTGGAAGGGTCAGACAGAGCTGCAGAGCAAGCCTATGAGCAGCTTTTAAACGAACTGTAGCAACTCTGGGATCTGAAGCAGTATTTGCACTAAAGACCTGTTTTGTCAACTCCTGAACACACCTTTCCCTTGAGTGGCAGGAAGAAACACCCTCTTGTCTTAATATGGGAATGAAACTGGAGAAAAGCAAAACCTCTGATGCCCAGGTAAGAAAGACACAGCAATCAGATTCCCAGGAAAGACACAGCAATCAGATTCCCAACATCCTGCGTGAAGAGCAGGGCCTTTGAAAAAAAAAACTAATTTAATAAAATTAATATTCTGTTTTGCTTTTAAATGTTTTGGGCAATGCATTATCAGTCATTTTAAAAGCGTCTGGGTGTGAATGGAATTGGGGTCTGACCTACCGACAGCAACTTCTGAATTTAATGCTCAATGCCAGAATCACTTTAAGGAACATTTTAGCTGGGGCCTCAAGCATCCACGGAGTGCAGTGCTCAGCTCAAGGACTCCTGCATCATGCCTTCCTGTTCTGATCCTGTCACACCAGCACAGCCTAGATCATCACTAAAAGGTGGGTAAATGCTCTTGCTGTTAACACCCTCTATATTTTCCTCCCCCTGAGCAGACATGTTCTTGCTGCTTACTGGCATATGAACAGAAAAGAATCCTGCCCAATACCACTGTAATAACACACAGTACTTTATGACAAGCTAGGATTCTACACAAATACACTTTCAAGTCATCCAAACAGGTACATGCACTTCTAACAGCTGTAATGGGAACAACTCCAAGTAGCTATGGCTCACCATCCTTGGGGATTTGGGGCAACAGCATTTGCAAGTGTCTCCAACATCACCATCTCACAACAACATGAAAAACCTCAGTGTTGGCAGCTCACAAAAGAGCACCCAAGCATCAAAACACATGAAGTAGTTTTGTGCAACAGCTTTTGAAAGCAAGCCCCAGCATACACTGCAGATGCTGGTTTAACACTCGCAAGTTCCTCAGTACTTTTGTTTATATTCTAACACACTTCTAAGTAGCTGTTTAGATCTGAAACACTGTGAGGTAGCCCATACTCTGACAGAGAATACAGCTGAGGAACAGTAAGGAGACTATTAGAGCTATGGGTACCACTCATGCAAAGTGATTTATTCCTAAAAATACCACAGATCCCATCCATGCTTCCAGACAAAATGACCCAGCTCTGTGTCTGTCCACATCTCTAAGTCTTGCATTACACTATGTTGTTTCTTAGCTTTTTACATGCTTTGGAAAATTCAATTTCAGCTCTAAAGCCACATACGCCTCTGGCACCATCAGTCTTGTTTCTGTAAAACATACACGGGGAGCTGCTCCTGTAACACTGTGGCTTGCTCCAGTTTCAGTTTTCATTCAGCTCTCTATCTGCTTTTTAAGATCTGTTTTGGGTAAAAATAAAGTGAGACCAAACAGGAGCAAACACCTCCAACAGCAACGTGCTTCAGTGAAAACTCTGAAAGGCCAGTTCAGGTGAAGCAAGACATACTGTATATGTATGTGATAAACTCCGACCCTCTAAAGAGTCCTAATGCCTGCTGCTGTCAGAGAAATTCAGCTCTTGGGTCAGCCCAGTCAACTTCAATGAGCTGAAGCCAAAGACTGTGGTAAGACAAATCCCATGCAGGATTTCTACCTTTTGTGCAGAACTGAACAAGTGACCATCGCTCAGACCAGAGTGGCAGAAATGGCACAAGTTAAATGAAAGCATTTGCAATGGAATGTAGAAATCCCTGCTGCTCTCTTCTCTGTGACCTGCTGCATCACAAAGCACACAACGGGGTAACAGTGCCCCAAACAGTGCAGGGTTTCTCCACCAAACACATGCAGTGAAAGAGGCCACATGCCACAGGAAAAGCGGCAAGTGAAGAAGAAAGAACTTGCAAGTAGTGGAGAGCCTCTTGATGTTACCCATTTCCTTCACAAGCAGTTTCAATGCTATTCCAGGGCACTTGAGCTGCTGCTTTTCATTTCTGAGGTATGCACAAGTGTTCAAAGATGCCTCCTTGCCAGCTCTGAGAAGGCATTCAGCTATTTCCAGAGTGGCAGGGTGGAGAATCACAACTGTACCCTTCAGAGTGACACTGCAGGTTTTGGTGATCCGGTTACACTAGTTCAGACAAAGAAGGCTGGAGTGAGACATTCCTATAGGAAGAGCCAACAGTCAAACTGGAGTTCAGAACAACCTACACGGAAATTCACTAAGTCACCATTTTGTCCAGCTTGCTCCATCCCTCCTTGGCAGAAAGTGCCTAGATATACATAGTACATTCATGCATAACAATACATTCATGCATAACAAAGCACTTCAATGACTGGAAATAACCACAACTAAAAGAAACAAACCCCACAAACACTATTAAGAACCAAAAAACCCTCACCTGTGTGCTCTTGATAAATGATCTGTGTATACCCAGGGTGTCCTGGGGATACCACAGAAAACACTCCTTCCCTCTCTAGTTGACCGCAAGCAAGTTTAACCTGCCTTGTCTTCTAGCTACAATAAAGACAACTGCTTTTAAATTGCAAGTCACTACTTCAAATTATCTCACATGTACACAGTTGTTAGGGTTTTTTTAATAAAAGTACATTACAAAAGGCAGAAGACATAAAATTAAACAAATGTTGCACATGGACTGAAAACAAGCCGGCAATTCCTCCCAGGGGGTTCAAACGTATTCCTTTATCCAAACATTTAAAAGGGGTTTATTGATTTATCTCAGTAATTCCACATTTTTAATCTTTCCACCTGATTCACTTTGTGCCCAGGCTCCCTCATGCCATCTGCCTGCAGCTCCCAATGTCCACAGCAGAGTTCACTGATGATACATCCCATATGTCAAAGGGGAAGTTATTCAACTCCTCTGCGACATTTCAAATGTGCTAAGATATGCTGAACTTTGAAAAGCACCATGAAGGAGAAAGGCAGGCTGCACAATGGGAAAATGACTGGGTTTTCCTTCGGAAAACAACAGCAGTTGATAGACACATGCCCTTTAAGGGAAGAATTGCACCCTAAACTGCTGTAAACCAGCCAGGCTCCAGGAAAGCCAAAGAAGAGATAAACTGAGAGATACTCCATCCACCATGCGAGAATCTAGCCTGCCGGTAAGACCTACATTAGAGAATAAGAAAATGAACAAAGAAAAACAAAACCACAAGCCAAAATCTCCAGAGAACCAACAAAGCCCATAAAGCTCCATCTAGTTTCAGTTTAGCCTCACAATACACTGGTGCCACTGTTCATGGTGCACATGAAGTAGGGACACAACTTCTCAAGTGCAGCTCTGCACTTGCAATGGGATTTAAGACCTCATACTGAGCGGCAGAGCTCAAATAGCAGACAGTCATAACAAAGTTTGTGACAAGATTTACCATATGAGAGGTAACAACCCATCCCTTCCCCAAAAATAACTTCGAAGGCTCACCCTTTTCACCACAAGCTCACCAAAGCCAGTACTGCACCAGTGACTGAGAGCTGCTGAATGATCCCCTCTGCCTCTCCTAACAGCACCTCTTACTGGAAGTGAAGAGGGACCATGGTAACAAACCCTCCACTGGGCCAGTCTGCAAAGTACGCTCACAGAACACTGTGAGGCAAGATGAAAACACACTGAAAGACTAGAGTGGGTCCAGAGGAGGCCATGGAGATGCTGCGAGGGCTGGAACAGCTCTGCTCTGGAGCCAGGCTGAGAGAGCGGGGCTGGGGCAGCCTGGAGAAGAGAAGGCTCCTGAAGGGGAGAC
>JANRGW010051081.1:0-11963 GCA_024733675.1 Psilopsiagon aymara | reverse complement strand
CGGGCCGGGCCCCCGCTGCCCCCGCTCCGGCGCCCGCGTCGCCTGCCCCGTCATGCGGGAGGCTCGGGCAGGGGGCTGCCGCGGAGCCCGCAGGGCGCCCGTTGGCTTCATTTTAATCGCTTTTGGGCCATTTAATTATAACTCGTTTCCTGCCCGGGGAGTGCGTTCGGCACTTGGTGCGCCGCGTTTCTTCCCTCTGCTGTCTGTTCCCTCGCCATTTAGCATATTTATTTATTTATGCATAAGGCTGTTCTCCAGATTCCATATAGCAGTGTCCGTGGTGGGCAAGAAAGATCGCTGCAGATTTCAAGCGTGTTGTTTTCAAAACAGTGGGGTTTGATGTGTGTTTCTATTCTTGTGTGCACGAAATACAGCACAATGACAGCGGGGGGAAAAGTCGGCATAGGTTCGTATTCTGACCATTCTATGCGTTGTTTGTTGATGTGAAGATATTTTCTTAGTTCACTTGCTTTATTTTTCTCTTAGCCTTTTCTGTCGCTACAAACCCTTTAAAAGCATAATTCTTTTTCTGGGGCTGTATGATGTCAAAATAAAGGGAGCGTGGTGCATGTGGATGGTGATAGTTACATAATTTATTATCTCTTATTTGTTGCTGGATATATGTCAGGAGCATGGGGAGAGTATTTATAACATCTTCTTTTTTTCTTTTCTGGGATGCTGTGTGAGGGAGACTTTGCACTGCGCTACACTACATTGGGCTGGAATGTTTGTCAGGAATTCAGCCCTGAATCACTCCTGTACCCGAAATCCCAGCAGGGGCCTTACCTTGCATTGAGCCATGAATGTCCAGTGCTGCTTCTTGTACGCTCAAAAACTTACTGTCTTTATTTATTTCCTTCTTTTTCCAACAATTATTTCAGTGCAAGTATTTCAGTAGTGATTATTCACATCACTGAGGAACGGAAAGAAATCTATGTCATGAATGCAGGTGAGCAGTTTGCCCAGTTCTTAGACTCCTTTGGAAGAATTTTCCTTCTGAGATGATCGCTGGTTGTGGCTTTAGGCCATAAGGCATGATGTCATTATTAGCATAGGAAAGGAACAGACCTATTGCTGCCTTTCAATCACCTGCTGTTCAGGCTCTACATTTCCCAAAATGTGGATGCTTCCATGTCAGCTGGAAGGTAGGGCAGCAGATGTTAGACACTAGTCCACGTGTATCTATCTTTCTATCCTTATTTGGATCTTATGCTGGAATTTAAACATATCACCTTAAAAAGGGCTCTGCGACTACAGAGAGCTCATATAGTTGACTGGAGACCATTTTTAAAGTTATGCTTGGTAGCAGTTTTACTTCACAGAACTGTAGTTGCAAAGCCTTCCTTCCGTTCATCTGTCTTCATAAACAGCCTTCTGGTGATGCCAGTGCAAGCTCGCAGTGTGTCTTTCAGTCTTCTTGGCACTATGGAATTGGTCTGGCTTGAAGCATTTGCCAGGCTCCTCAAGGACCCCCTGCGTTCTTTAACGACTTGTTTACTATCTTGCTACTTATTTTTAAAGTCAGTTTAGCTAATGGGTGTTTCTATTCGTGTTACACTTTCAGTGATTTTTCAAACCTGGTAGAATTTACAATGTTACACCTTTAAGAAGCCCTATGATAGTACAGCGGAAATAACACAGTTTTGTCAGACCTCCTGAGAAAAAATAGAATGAATTTTGTGTTGCCCTCTGTATGAGATTAACTAGTAATGTAAAAATTTAACTTCTCTCTCTCTCCCCTCTCTCCTCCCCAATGTGCCAGTATGCTTTAAACTGCAGCTAAAGCACCAACATGTTGCAGAATAAGGGGGCTTTATGCATATGGGACTTAATTATTCAAATGTAATCTGTGGATTAAGTGTAACTCCTCTTCCATTTTTTCCTCTTTTAATCCAGCTTGGCATTTTGTTTTTTAAAAACCACTCCTTTAGTCAGACAGGGCGCCCGGGGAATTGCGTTTACTCCAGTGGCTGACGTACACAGACACAAGAGAGATGGTGACAAAACACCTATTTGGGATGATGTTACTTAATCATTGAAAATGAGATGTAAATATGTGCTTAAAATTAAGTAGCATATTCAAAACCCCTTCTTTGAGACAGTATGCAGCAATGCTGCCTTTCATAGCATGGGATGCTCGGAGTAGTTGAGCCTAATTTTGTTTGATCCTGCTGTTGTCATGCATGGCACAGTCATAGCCTTTGTCTTCACATTCTCCCTTGCTGATATGTTGGTTATATTACAAAGGGGCAGAGGCTGAGTGAAGTTACTCACTCACCAGTAAGAAGAGTTTCAATCTAATTGCCCAGAGGATGGAACCAAATTGAATGTTTCATACAGAAGCCCTCCAACCTAAAAGGAAAGGACATGCACTCTTACTCTTGTGAGCCTGTGTTTTGGCACTTCGAAGTTAATGGCAGTATATGAGGTGTTTATCCAATCATACCTGGGCCTTTGGCAAGGTGAGAATGGGATTAACTATTATTGTTACAAATTATTTTGATATGAGTTTAGTGTCTGAGAAAAGTTCCATGTAATTTCCCTTTGAAATGGAAATAAAGTGTGCACAGTTTATACAGATGGTGATGCAGGGCCTTTGTTGGAATGTCAGTGATACTGAAGAAGAGGTTGAAAATGCCTGTTTCTCTGGCTGTAACATTGCCGGTGGTAATAAAGCTTTTTGCTGCATGGACCTGTGTTACAAGGTTACCTCTTCATGGGATGAGACGTAGGATGTGATCCTAGAATATTGTAGTACTTTTAGAAGAGTTCAAGTAACACTTTCTAATTTTTTTATTCTTTTTTTATTACAGAAATGTGAACATCAGTGCTTGAAACCTGTGTCTTTTCTTATAATTAATTGCATACTGGGTGAAAGTAGCACAGGAGTTGCATGCTCTCTTACGAGCATCTTGATGAAACTTCCGAACAGTGGTGTAAAAGGCTGCAGCCAGATTGTGAATTGGGCAAGCCCTGGACTGTTAGTCTGAGGTGTAGTCACTCACATTACAACTGTGTATGTTCCAGTTTTCCAACAACTAACAATTCCATTACTTGCTTTGATGATGTTGGCATTAGGTTTCCAAGTTCTGCTGACAAGATGTATATAAATTTAGATTTCAAGGCAAATAGCTAGTCACAGCCTTCATAACTTTCTGTCAGATTCATGGAGAGTTGTTCCTTCTCATGATTCCCTCTAGTACTGGGGAGAAAACTGGAAGTGTCTGGGGCTAGATCTAGTTTGAATGCACGCAGTCATGACTGCTGTATTGATTGTGCCAGTATTTTGTGTTACATTTACACAGTTCTGTGTCACAACCATATTTTTTATGACTGGGGAGGACTGATCTGCTGATACCAGTTACTTAATGGACAATAATACTTGTATTTTGTGATTTACTTTGTAAATTTGCCCTGAAGAATGCAGTTTTGAAAAAAAAAGAAATGCTAATAACTACATTTGAAATACAGCTTTGAAAGATGAAAAGAAAAATTTGAAAGAGGATCTTTTCTTTGAAGTGTAGTCATCAACCTTTGTAGATGACACAATTGCAGCTTGTGTGTGTCATGAAATGAATTTGAAATAGAAATGTGAGCCCAGCATTATTTGTCCAAAAAACCCAATTAGTACAGTTAAGCCAAACT
Source organism: Psilopsiagon aymara (assembly GCA_024733675.1). Taxonomy (NCBI): domain Eukaryota; kingdom Metazoa; phylum Chordata; class Aves; order Psittaciformes; family Psittacidae; genus Psilopsiagon; species Psilopsiagon aymara. The sequence goes on along the minus strand of JANRGW010051081.1, from coordinate 8,318 downwards.
TAATGGCTGAAATACTGCACTGATTGTCTGTAGAATTAAGGAAGTATCCGAAAGTGGATGGTTGAGCTCATCTGAGCTGTTTGGGTTTTGGGGATTAAGGAGTCATTGTGACCTAATTCATAGCTTGGGGGTTTGTTCTTTGTATTAGCGCTGGAACTGAAAAAAATCTTGGAAATAAATAATGTGATCTTGAAAAAAACCTAAAACCCAAAAAACTTGAACTGTCAAGCTTGTGTTTCTCGATGCTGGCATACAGCAGACCATGACATCAGAGGACAGACTGGGCAGTTGTTCAGATAGTGTTCTGGTTCAGATTTCTTATTTCAGAATGCCTCTGCTCATTTGGGAAGCTGTATATACACACATACAATTAGACTTGTGGACTTGCAGTCATAAAATCTTTAATAGCACTGTCAATATGCCTCATATTGACCACCAGGGAAAGGTACTAGGTAACAAAAATTTACATTTCGTTAATAAGACCACCTAAATATTGCATGGAAAACAGTCAGATGTGTTTTGTTAAGTGCTGCGGTGGCCAGGATCCATTGGCTAGGATCCACTTGGAAAATCAGATTAAAAGTTTCTGTGCTTGACAAATACAATGTCATTAGCTTAAAAATTCCCTAAAGGCTGGGACTGTAATTAGATGAGCCCAAAGCATGCAGCAGCAAAATTAATTTTCTTCCAGGAATGACCAGCAGCATCTTTTAAAAGAGAAAACATTGACTGTTTCTTGTTGGATAGAGTAACCACAGCAAGAAGGAAGAGTTTGCCAGGAATGACTGTGATGACTGAAGCCACAGCACCTTTATGGTGAGTGGTGTGGGTCAGCCGCATTCTGGTGGGAAGCAGTGAGATCTGTGAGGATGCTGCTGAAGAGACACTCAAAACAGGTCATTTGTTTGGTGCCCCACATTGATAGCTTCACTGTATTGGATATTACACATGCTGAGTAGTGGCAAAATAGCAATAAAAAATTACAAACCCAGCAACTCCCTTTGAATCCTGATTGTCACAAAAAGGCATACAGAATCATAAGATAGTTAGGGTTGGAAAGAACATGAAGATCATCTAGTTCCAAGCCCCATGGCATGGGCAGGTATGCCCATCTTTGAGTAATTTCTTCACTTTTCTCTTTCAAGAGCATGTGATTTTCATTGTGCTGGGTTACAATGTTTCACCTTCAGAAAGTGTGCTTTTTAAACTGTGTGTTGCTTTATTTAAGGCTCACTTTAAAAACAGCTCATCTTCTTGACTGATCTTATTATTCTTCTGGTACATTACTAATTTGAGTTTGTTTTGAGCTGGTAGTTTGATGAAAGAATTGTTTCTCCCACTAGAAATAACAAAAAGTAGAGACTGTAAACTTATCATCTCTTCAAAACGTAGCCATAGCTACATAAAAAGTATAATTTATGCTTCTTGAGTCACTGCTCTATTAAAAATGTCTACATTGTCTTCATGAACATAAATATTGTTGTCAAGGAAATAATTTCCTAAATACTTGTATGGCATGGGAAAACAGGAAAATTACAAATGTGGTGGGCTCTCTGAGACTTGCAAAACCTTCATTGGGGTAAGTAAGGCTGTGGCTGTACCCACTGTGTGAGTGGGCTTAGAGCCTGAACTTGTGTGTTATCCCAGGTTTGTGGCACTGAGGACTTGTTGGTGGGCTCCTTGGCATGCTTTTGGCCAGTGTCAGCAGCACAAATGAGACACAGCTCAGGGAAAGCCATGACCAGAGACCATCCCAAAATAGACTGTGGATAAAACAGCTCCATTTTGTGAGAGAAGAGCATTTAGCAAGTGTGCTGTACTGCATGCTTCAGCATCTGTTTCCTGGCCTATTCTGCATTTGAGTGCAGATGTAGCCTTCAAGATACTGCTTCATGTTTTTGTACGCATTTTTCCTAGAGAATAACAAGAAGCCAATCATTTATGAGAAAAGAACACTTAACAAAGCTTATTGCATGTTGTTTCATATTTGTGTGTCTGTATTAAAAAATATGTACACATAATACACATTATTTCATCTACAACTAGCTTCTTACTCTTTGAATAATGCCATGTTGACTGATGTCCATATCTTCCCAAATGCTGTTAGGGTCTTGTGAGCATGTGTAGCAAAGTATCAGAGCTGGAATAAATGTCAGAGTTCTTGGTTGTCTTACACAGTGGTTTTGCCTCAAATGTGCGCCTGATAATTTCCAAGTGTGTAGATATGACCCTGCTTCTCTGTTTCATTTCCTAAAAGGTGTTCTTTCTTAGAATGAAATTACTTCCAGCAAAATACAGCTTAGGCTTAGCTCAGTGTTTATAATATATTCTGTTAAGCATGAGCTATGAACTTGTTCTGAACTTGAATAAGTATATGTTACGTTGGGCTGTTAAGTGTGACAGGTTGGTAATTTTCATAATGAAGCTATTGGTTAATGTAGAGAGTCACTGTAAACAACGTGGTGCTGCTGCTCAACAGTTTTATATTGTTATGCTCCTTAATGTTCCACAGAGATCTGACAATTGCCTTAGCTCAGTGTCACACGTTTGGTTACAATGAGCAGTTTGGGTTGGCTTATGCATACTTTCTAATAAATAGGTAAATAAAGCCAAGTTATCAGGCTTGATGTTCTAAGAGGTGGACTGATCACTGGGTTTACCCTTATTTTCTTTAATTACATTTGGGTGGGTGGTTTTTGTTTGTTTACTGTGGATGTGTGTTAATTTTGCCTTGTAGTCTTGAAAATACCAATTTCCAGTGAGATCCCGGGTTTTTAAAACTGACTCACTGTTTTGGAAGAAATCTTTGCTTTTATGTTAAGTTGTTTGTTTTCCTCAGTACTGATAATGACTGTGTGCAAAGGCATAGACTTAAGTACTGGGTTTCTAGCTGAGGTAAGTTAATAGGTAAAAGGCTTTGCCTTAGATACACTACAGAGAAGTCTGGTTTTGACTCACATTTGCTCATTATGAGAAGATAAATCACTATCTGAAACAATTAACTGCCCAGGCTCTAAGGACATGAAGTCAGGAGGGTTTTAAAGTTTGCTTATGCAAGCCTCTTTTTTGCTTATGCAAGCCTCTTCTAAAGCTTGCTTATGCTTATCTGAGTTTGTAAGGAGTCTGAGGTATTATAGATGCAAGTAGTATGTTCAGCACCTCTTGGTGTAAGCTTCATCCATTGTCAGCTGTATGAGGACAGCTGTTTATTAAGGGTTAAAAAAGTTACCAGATTTTTTCCTTGCTTCTGTAGATAAACCTATTTCCATTACATTTCTTGATTATAAATGGGAGGGATAAATAAAGTCAATATAAGGAGGACTAGTGCATGTATTTAATTTGTCTTTTTATTTTAACTACCATGTGTTGGCACAAAAAAGCCCTTTGTTTTAATCTCAATTTTTGTTTTAAACCATAAATCTACACTGCTGGTTTTTCAAGTGACACAGGCTATTTTGAATCTGTTCATAGAAGGAAATGTAAATGTCGGATCTTGTGCCTGTTCTTGTGTCTCCTTTTCAAGGTTTGTGGTGGTGTTGTCACCATGTGAGTGATTTTCTTTCCAATGCTTTGATAGAAAACCATCCAAACAATGGGGACACTGCCGTGGGGGAACAAAACATAATCATTGATAAACTCTCAAGTATTCAATCTGGAAAAACAGAAATACTTTTCCTCAAATCTTTCTTCTGTGTAATTTCTTACTTTTTTCTTTGGTGAGATTCTAATACGTTGAAAGTGTTCTGGCAGCTTAATGTGATTTTTAAATCAGTGACGTCCCTTTATTAAGGCATAAGACAGTGTGGGCTATTTGTATATTAAACAAAGACTTCAACTAAAATATGCATTGGTTAACCACATGGGAAACATTTTTAAACAGAACAGAAACACTCTTTTTAAAGTATAGATGACGAGGAGTTTCAGATGCCTTTGGATTAAGAGAAAACTGGAACAAGTAATGTATCCAGACTTCATTTCCAAAGGAAAAGCATGTTGACTTAGTGTTTTAGCTGATTGTGAATCATTTGGAAAACAAAAAGCAGGATTGAAAGAGTAAAGGGTTTAGCTTTCTCGTGAATATGCTTCATGACTTGTGGTGTAGCTGTAAGTCAGCTGCAAGCAAGCTTTATTTGTCAGATCATTATTTTGATCTTAGTTCGCAACTCTGACATAGGTTGAATGATGTTTCCTCCTGTAAGTACCCCCATGAAAAATCCATATCATAATCATTCCTTGATAGTACAGAAACAGTTGTGAAGTCCCTGCACCTGCAGTCTTGACAGCAGCAGGGGCAGGATGATTAGGATCCATACAGTATCACAGCAGATTCTCATTATGTGGCTTATCCTATTCTTCTTCTATACAAAATATATTTAAAATTCAAATCTCTTTCATTACCTCTTGGGAAATGGGTAATTAATTCTTTTACTTTCAGATTGACAACCTAAGTCCAATGCAGACTTTTGAAGCCTAGAAGTTGTGTCATCTAAGGTTGAGAAAGTTAAGGGTGGTTTTGCATCCTATGGAGAAAAGTTGCGTATTCTCAACTGAATTCTACACTTAATGATTTGCATATGGAAAGCTGGTCTTGTTTGTGGTACTACTGTTATCGTCTGAATGTTTTCAAACTTGCTGAGGTTTACTGAAAAAGGAGACACTTGCAGGTCTGGTTCCAGCAGATAAAATGGGCATAACACTTAATTGGGCTACTGTTATACTTCTTCTATCAGGCCAAGTGCAGCTTAAAGTGTTAAGTGGATTAACAGAGTGTTATCTGCTTTGACTGGTGTATCTGCTCAGTTTTTCCTTCAATCTGTGCAATGTACTAAGAAACTACTTTAAAAATCCGGTGAAATGTAGTTTACTGTAGGAAAATAGCATAGTACCTCATGATACATTCACTTTTCCTGTATATGGGGAAAAAGTTTTCTTATATGAATATTCTACTTTCCATATACTCACTGGGTACCTCTATTACTGCACATCCTCTCTACTCTTTGTAAAACCTTAGATAGGTAGTCTAAGTAAACTTGATTCAAGATCCTTTATCTCATTAAAATGGAAATATAATCATACTTTGCATTTTTGTAGCTCTTCACTTGAAAGTTCAGTTCTTTTTGTTGTTAAATTGAAAGTTAAATTAAAAATAGTCCATATGTGATCTCCAGAGCATGAATGTTTGAAGATGTAGTTAGGTGCTATAGTCACATTTTCATCTGCAGGTAATATTTTCCTTATCTAGATCTTGGATCAAATAGCGTGGTTAGAAATCTTACCAAGGTGAACAGATTATCACTTATTTTACAGTTAGCAGGAACTGAATTTGTAAGAGTGCAAACTGTCTGCTCTTTTTTTTTTTGTACATAAATACGGAGTCTATTCGAGTATTTATCCATTATCTATAAATGGAAAGGACCCAAGGAATCAAGAGTTACAAGTGTTTATAGCACTGCTCCACTCATACCGTGCAGGAAAAGATTTTATCTAGGCATTTGCAGTTGAAGTAATGATTTGTAATATGAACTATTCCATAAGTGTGCTGTTCTGGCATAATGCAGTTAGCAAAGCCGACATAATTGGGGATGAAATGCTTCTGGTTGTAAGGATTCAGCTATGGAACAGTCTTCCAAATCAAATCAGTGAAATCTGAACTCCTGCAAGTGCTTTCAAACTTTGGGTTTTGAGAAAGCCCTTTCATGACAAGTGATGTTCCAATGTGAAAAGTTTCCTCTTTCCACCCTTACCTTGCTTTCAAAAAGCATTTAATAATAAGTGCTACCCTAAGCAGTTCTTTTATGTCTGAAATGTGACAAATCTATTAAGGATTAAATCCATTAAATCTGTTAAGGACTTCTCTATGGCTTTTGATTTACGAACACTGTAATATTGGTCTTAGTGGTGGTATAAAACCCAAGAGTAGAGAATACATCCTTTTGTTTGCAGTTGAAACTTAGGACAGAAAAAGTAATGCATCCCCAAACCACCGTCAAGCTTCAGAAGCAACATACCTTCCTAGAAGTAAGGTTCGATAAAGAGTTATGTCTGACTTACCCTCTAGTTCTTGAGTGATAGTTCAACCATTATGGAATTATTTTAAATTCAACTTGCATAATGTAAAAGTCCAAGTGATTTTATGTTATATCAGATGATGAGACTCTTTTCCCACTTTTATCATTAGTGTGTATTTAATGTGGCTTTTAAATTATAAAACCACAGAACTTTAATCAATTTAACCACAGAACAGAAACAATTTGAGTTTTAGGAATATATATACTGAAATGTCACATATCCATTATCTTTTAATGATTCTTTTGATTCCTTTCTTAGAAGTTTTCCTATCTCATCATCCTCTGTGTCCCAAAGCACTTTATCTTCTGGTTTCCTTCCATCACTAATTTCTCTTTCTCTCTCTTAGTTTTGTCTTCAGGCATCTCTGCAGTTCTTGTGTCATTCTCATCCCTCCATAGTAGACAGCTGATAGTTTTGAATCTCTGTAGTTCTCTGCATGTGCCTTCATTCTCATGGTCTCTTCTTCATCCTTTTCTTTCTTGTCCTTTATGGTTTAGTAAGGATGGGAGCTTGAAGTGTGAGCTGAAGTTTGATTACCCCTGCGTAGGGTAACAGAAAAAAAAGGTTTTTTAAAAGGGCATGTTTTGGGTGTTGGGGATGGCTCTGGAGACAGCCATGCTGGCCAACCGTGAGACTGGCAAAATGGAAATTGAAAGAGGGTTGTGCCCAGAAAACAAGGGATGTGATTAGATCTAGTTACCTCTCCCCTCTGCCTGGGCTGTAGCAGGTGCCTTGGATCACATTTTGTATCAGTTGCTGAACTGTGCCACTGCTCTAATTTTTCTTAAAGATAACTGCACCTCAGAGACTGAAAGTCCCTGATGTCAAATTTTGTCCCATGTGTCAGGAAAGAGAGGCACATACTTGCTTTCCTTAATGGAAGAGAAGGATGCTATCATCCAAAATATGCAATAAGGCAAATGGAGCAAAGTACAATCGTGATCAGTCCTGCAAACTCATTTGCTGCAGGTGTGCGTATGGGTTTTTATCAGTGAGAGTGAGTTTTATTGTATCTTTTATAGAACTTAGCCATAAAAGATTAAGGTTAGTACACAGAATTTTTTTAGTCTCTTAAAAAAGTTAAAAATACATTGGCATGCCCACGCACGGAGCACTAATTTTAGGTTAAGGTTTTTTTAGCCGAGTCATGAAATTGTTAGAGCCGTTTCTGAGCTGAGAACAGATTTGTAACATTTTTACAAGCATCAGTCTAGAAGTGATCCACGATGCTTTATTAGGTTTATTGGGGATTTAATCAGAAGCCAAGATTATAAGTAAATGTGATTTGTGTGTACTTTAGATCTCTAAAGTAGCTTTCTCCTAGCACATTAGTTAGGGGTCATGAGGAACAGGACCAGGGCCTTGACATGAAACTTGTGCAGTATAGGAAGCCTTCTGCGTGACTCAGGTTTACTTCCGTTGCTGATGGTGAAAGAGGTGGCTGATGGGTGAGGGAGTGTTTCTCAATAGATTTGGGATCTGGGACCTATAAAAATAAATAAAATGAATGGGAGGAAGAGGCTTTTGCAGACATAATTCAACAAAATGGATTGTATAATGAAGATTAAAGAACAACATAGGAAAGCATCAGGCTGACTGAAAGGGTATCAATTTAAACAAATGGAGTTTGTTGCAAGCCTTAATGAATCTTTATGTTTTGTTTTGTTTTCATGAAAATCCTGGAGTGCAAGCTAGCATTAGAGAAACAAATATTGTCTGGTTTATAGTTTAGGAAATGGAAGCTGCCATCATTTTGACAAGTGGATGGAAAGTTAGTCAGGTTTGCGGTACAGAAAGAGCCTCTGAGATAACATTGTCTTGAAACTCCTAACAGTACCAGCCCCCCTAGTTACAGTGTCTTACTCTCTTCCTCCTATATTCATTAAACAGGAGGCGTAGCAAGTTTTATTCTTTGGCAGCTGAAGAACATCAGCACCAGAAAAATAGAGACTCAGATAGCTTTCCCTTTAAGTACAGGGTCCAGGAGATTTTATACTTTATATGGAAGGTTAAAATCACAAAAGTATTTTTAAATGTACTGTCTAAATCTGTAACCATTTCAGAATGACTAAAGAAGAATATAGTAGACCTAGACAGAAGATGCTAAAAAGTATGGAATAGCTTTAATGAAACTAAGATGAGTAGATCTTTTTTTATCTTGTTAGAAAAGGTCAGTGAGAAGAAGATGACAAATACATAACAAATCACAGAAAATACCAAGAAACTGAATAGATGATTCTTTCCCCCCC